>JAFVLL020021160.1:0-11067 GCA_021397915.2 Tor tambroides | reverse complement strand
GTCTCCTGCAAAACAAGCCCGTTATTTCAGATACATCAGCTCTCTGTGTGCATTATTCAGCTTTTAGCATTACAATGGCCGTGTCAGGCAGAGAAATACAATCCTTGTCAGACAGTGTGGAAGTGAGCCAGCCAAACACAAAGAGCATTTCAACAGTGTGGTCTGGGCCACAAGCCTTTTTAAATTAATTATAGATCAGTATGGACACTGTGACATGGTGAATGGGGAACGGGGCAGTGGTGCAGACAGCGCTGCATGCTAAGATTGGGTTAGAGCTAGCAGAGCCAGTATTAGGGAGAGGAGATGGAACTCTTATGAATGGAAGAAATTGTGACAGTCAGCATGGCGTATGGTTAAGAGCCGTTGATCTATAATCGTCTTTTTGATAGAGTTTGTTTAGGCTAGAATGCACATATACCCCAAGCAGACTTTGGTACTAGATTCGTTCTTCTATGCCGTCTCCTGACCTGTCCGCTCACCCCATTCCTTTTTCATCTGCTTTTTGTTTATGGAATTTCATAGATTTCATTGTACATGCCTCATTCATTGGAAAAGAGTAGGTTAAACAACAAGACCATTTTGGCAGGCACCTTAGCGGCCCCATTTCTCTGAGAACAAGTACAGGGGAACAGAGAGAATAATCAGTAAAACCTGGTTGTGTTTTAGATTATACTGTCTTGTCTTTCTTTTTTCTTATGAATATCTATACTATCTGTCTCATGTTTTACTGCATTTACATCTGACCATCAAAGAACATCTATGATTGTAAAGCCGTTATCAGTCAGACCAATTCTGACTGCTGCCCTCAGAAAACATCACAGCACTTTATTATATCCATATTTTTGGGCTGTTTTTTCTGCACAGAATGTCAAAAATAAATGGATTAAGCATATCCTCTTAATCTTGTGGATTTGATCAAAAATTCTCAATTTTTAATATTCAGGTTTTTCTTCAAATTGTCAGAGAGGTTCAAATCCAAGATCTGTGGTTGTATTGTTGTCTCAATGTTTTGTAGCATATTAAAAAGTGTGAAATATTTGGGAAATTAGATATATCAACATGATTTATGCATTTCAATATTTGTAAACATTTTTATTGTGTCATTATGAATGCATTTTGTGTTGATTGATGGCAGTAATATTATTTTAATCCATTTTATTAAAAAAAATGTTCCCAAAAAGTGGCTTTGACAAAGCTCTTTGAAGCGAGCACAAACTTTCTCTAAACCACTAAGACCTGGAACCTATTTGTTTTTTGCTCCATCTTCCAACAAAACAATCAAAACTGAAGAAAAATAAGGGAGTTGCTTACATTTGGCAGACCTTATTAACTTTGCGTAATTTAATGCCTAAAAATCATACCAGTTGTATGACATGAATGACATGATTAAAACCAGCATGTTTTCTCCCAACATGCATTTGTTTACCACAATCTGATAAGTTAGCTGCCCAGCCTCTCATCTGATCAGATTCAAAGGATGCAGACATTTAAAGTAAAAAGCATTATAACAATCATGCATCTTCCTCTTCTGTATTCCATCCCGAGATCAGATCTGATTACGGCTTCCTTTGTAATGCATATGAACGAACGAACTTCCACTGTTATTGCATCCAAAACAATTCAACGGTCAGTTCAAAAGAGTGCATCAAGGTCTCATTGGCTTTCCTTGAGATGAGAACGTGAGCTTTGTCACCATGGCAGGATGGAAAGAAGGCTGTAGCCAAGGGTCACGTTACAAAGCCATCACCGCTGACCTCTCTCCTCCTCCAGTGAGAGGAAACAGGAGGACACATGGGCAGCAGGCTAGTCGTCAACCCCTGAACTGAACTTGACCCCAATTTTCACGTCCGGCTCTGTAACGTGGAGCCAGGCACGTTCACTCGTTCATACATGACGCCACTTTGAGTACAGGACTCACAGGGCTCACACGTATTTATTCTAGTCATTTCTAGCTAATTGTGCAAGAGGAAACTTTGAGAGCCAGATTATTATGATGCATTATCATTAGCTATGCTGTGGTGATGCAACAAAGACTGGCGACATGGCAAAGGATCTTATCTCTGTGTCTATTTTTGTGTCTGAGCATCTCCGTCTATCTGTGAACAATGGCGTTGGATGCGTTTGGTAGAGTTTTCCATGAATTATCTCCCCCATCGCCCTGATGATAGCGCAGAGACTGGCGTCTGAGCCCGCGATGGCTGTCAGGAGCAGTATCTCTCTCTTTCTATCTCTCTTTCTCTGTGCAGCGGAGCGTGGTATTATGGAGGCAGTCTGTCCGGGGGTGGGGAACCCTTTGTCATGAGAAAAAGTACCGAGTCAGTCACTAGCCTCTATGAGTGTGTGTGAGAATGAAGACAAGATGGCACCGGCGGGAGGGCAGAGCAGACTGGAGCCAGCAGGGAGAGGCTAGCGGTATTATCACCGGCTCTGTGCGCTCTGGTGACGCGATGAGCCCTTATCTCCATCGTCATCGGCCTCTTTGTCTGCCGCTGAGTCATGGCCTGTCCCGCTCCTGGCCCGGAGAGGCAGGGTGAGCTGCCGTGAGCAAGGGCTGATCTTATGATCTTGATGAGTGCAGCAGGAGGACATCTCGCCTGTGGCCCCATCATGCATGCCCGCTCCTTAAAAGGCAGCACAGAAGCTTGAGGAAGGTCTTTGCACTACCCTTAAACTATCCTTGAAAGATATCCATGGTTGGCCAACCCAATCCAAAGATGAGAGACGTCTCACTTTTTGTGTTGTTCAGACAGGCGACAGGTAGCAAAAAGTGTTTTTGGCATATCCGACTCAAAACGTAGTTTGAAATGCAAATCAACATATTACTACTGTGATTTATATCATATTTACGCATTTGGCAGGCATCAAATGTTTGGACTAAAAGATTTTTTAATGCCTTTTCAAAGAGGTCTCTTATGCTGACCAAGGCTGCATTTATGTGATCAAAAATATAGTAAAAACAGCAATATTGTGAAATATTTTTAGAACTGTTTTCTGTTGTAATATATATTAAAATGTCATTTATTCCTGTGATGGCAAAGCTGAATTTTCAGCAGTCATTACTCCAGTCTTAAGTGTCACATGATCCTTCAGAAATCATTGTTAATATGCTGATTTGAATTCTGATTCTCAAGAAACATTTCTTATTATTATCAATGTTAAAAACGGTAGTGATGCGTAATATTTTTGTGGAAACTGTGATTTTTGGCCAGGATTCTTAGAATAAAACGTTCCTAAGAACAGCATTTGTTTAAAATAGAATGTTGATTAATGTAATGCATATTTGCTGAATAAAAGTATTAATTTCTTAAAAAAAACTGTGCATTTTTAGATTTTCAAAACTCATTCTGTATGATTTAAATTATGCCTTTTGAATTATGGGGACACTGAAAGTGTCCTCATAAATCACCTTCACATTGTAATACCTATGTCATACCCATGTCATTACACAAATTTGTGTCCTCATAAACCACATAAACATGCATACACACACACACACACACACACACACACATATGTGTGTGTGTGTGTGTAAATTGAGAAAAAAAAAATTAAACTCAGATTAAATCGAAAATCTGGATTTAATCTGATTTTAAAAACATTTGTTTTCAATTAAGTTTCAGTTAGATTGCAGGTTGTTGTTTTTTTCTTAATGTAACATCTCTGTCTGAACATAGTGATGGAAATAAATAACTTGCAAAATGTCAATGCAGTCCTAAAATCAGATTCAAAAACAAGTGAGATTAATGTGCAGTGTGAACAAAGCCTACTTTTCATTGTTTCCCATATGGATCCACACCTTTTCCTCCCAACAAACTGTTCTGTTTGTTGCTCTTCTTAAAGAACAGTTGTTCTTTAGTGTACCGTCCCACCCATGTCTTCCCGTTAATCTATATTTTGCTGGCGGAAGCATGACTGAAGGTGCAAAGGGTGTCAGTACATGGTTAACTACTTTAATCATTTGTTTGCTTTTAATTGTACTTTAATCTATTTGACCTTGCGCGCTTGGCTTGACTGCTTCTCCATAAACCCTAATAAACGTGGTTGAGCAATCATATCAGTCTTCTGTCAAGGTCTCCAGTTTTTATTGTTATAGGTAAGCTGTGCTTATTTAGGCATAGGTGAGGCTGGAGAGTAAAATCAAAATGGTCTTTCTTTAGATCATGCAGAAATTTGTGGTGAACACCCTGTAACTATGTATGCAAACAAACAAAAAAGCAGGTGGTGAGTGTGTTGGGGCTTTACTGTGGATTAACCAGTCTGGACTGGTACAGTCATTAAACCACTCCTGAAATCCTTGTCATTTTAAGCGTAAAAGGAAAAAGATTGCTATGTTTGGAATCTGGTTGAAATATTTAGTTTTTAGTTGTCAGTTTGTGGTTGCAAATTTCCTGAGTGAAATATTTGCTTGTGTTGCCTGACAACAGTTTTCAACTGTCTTTTTTTCGGGCGGGTTTAACCGGGCGATGATTTGGATCCTATAATGTTTCGGTGGTGGTTGTTTGGAATGACATTTCCTTTCTTGGACGGACCACCTCTGAGAGGAACTTGTTAAAAGATACTGAATTAAAACAGATTCTTTAGAATAAACAAACTGTGGCCTCTTTGTATTGAATGTACTATGGTTAGCTTCTCTATTCTGAACCCATTCTGTGTTTGAGGAGTTGATCCGGTGCCATGACGGGAAGGAGTGCTGCGGACCACACCATGTGGAGTAGAGGACTGTGTGAAGAGAGTTAATGAATTAAATTAAAGATCTCAAACCCATGGCCAATGATGATTAGAAGAGGGTCTTCTTTGCAGATTACTGTCATTTTCATAACCACATATCACTTCACAGAGTATACTACATGTTCTATACATAGATAGAGATACTACTATATGTACATGTTTTTTTTCTTCTAAAATATGTAGATGTATTTTCATTTCATCTAAGACTGCCCCCTCTCTGCCTCCTCCCCCATTCCCAACCCCCTGCCAGACGGCATGACACCTGAGAGCTATGATGCTGTTATTCCACCTCACCCTCCCGAACGCAGAGGACCGTATTTCAGGAGAGCCCCCTGTTTCCTCCGCCCCCTACCCAGGCTCTGTTCAGTGTCTGTCTGTCTGTTCCAGGTCAGAAAAAATAAGCAAGAGCACAAAAGAAACCGCCACCAGTCCTCAGGCACTGACTGAGGTAGAGCGTCAGAGAGGGAGAGAGTGAAAGAGAAAGAAAGACTTGGAGCCAAGTATGAGAAGGATCAACTGACCTGACAGTGGTATGAGTCATATTCTGCATTGCCTGATGTATTTATTAAGGGGGAAAAAATCATGTCATAATTCAAAGTCATAACTGCAAACACACTGAAAAAAAATTGGTGTAAAAATTTTCACTCAGAAACTGCTAATAGATTTTACAAAGAAAAAGCAAGTAACACATTAATTAAACATGAAATTTCAAAGTAGACAGACTGAAACAGTATTTTCTTCTAAACATACTTTGATGTGCTGCTTAAAGTAGAAGTTTCTATATTTTTGCATGAATATGATCCAAAACATAATCAGATTTTTTTTGCACAAGTCCTGAAAGTAGAATAAGAGAACCCAATCAACCAAATGAGACAAAAATATTTTCCTGGTTATTTATTTATTCAAGAAAATGATCCAATATTACACATCTGTGATTTGCAAAACTATGTGAATCTCCAGGATTACCTGTTAATTTTAAGGTGAAATTACAGTAGAGTCCATCTGTTCAGAGGTGTTTTCAATCAGTGGGATGAATATCAGGTGTCAGCGCCTGCCCTGTTTATGCCTTTATTCAGACAGGACAGTAGAGAGCAGACAGGAAATCATTAGGTAGAGAGAGAGGGAAGCGGAATCAGCAAAGGACCATGAGACGGGATTCAAACTCGGGTCGCCACGAGCACAGCATGTCAGCACACTAACCACAAGGCTATTGGTGCCGAGAGCTCCTTCTCTGTTTTTTTTTTTTGAAGAACAGGGATCTATCAAAGTCTGATCATGTTTGTGGAAGCGTATCATGGTACAGACAAAGGAGATCTCTGGGGACCTCAGAAAATAAGTTGCTGTTGCTCATCAGACTGGAAAAGGTTATAAAGCCATCTCTAAAGAGTTTGGACTCAGAGAGATTGTGTACAATTGGAGGAAATTCAAGACCACTGTTACCCTCCCCAAAAGCGGTCCACCAACAAAGATCACTCTAAAAGCAAGATGTTTAATAGTCTATTGGAAAGGAACCCAAGGTAACTTCTAAGCAACTGAAGTCTTTTCTCACTTTGGCTAATGTTAATGTTCATGAGTCCAAAATCAGGAGAACACTGAACAACAATGGTGTGCATGGTAGAGATGCAAGAAGAAAGCCACTGCTCTTCACCCCATCTGCATTTTGCTAAAGATCATGTGGACAAACCAGAGGGCTGTTGGAGAAATGTTTTGTGGACAGATGAGATCAAAATAGAACTTTCTGGTTTAAATGAGAAGTGTTATGTTTGGAGAAAGAAAAACACTGCATTCCAGCATAAGAACCTTATCCCATCTGTGAAACATGGTGGTGGTAGTATCATGGTTTGGGCCTGTTTTGCTGCATCTGGGCCAGAACCATCGTTGATGAAACAATGAATTCTGAATCATACCAGCGAATTATAAAGGAAAATGTCAGGACATCTGTCTGAGAACTGTATTCAAGAGAAAATGGGTCATGCGGTAAGACAACGACCTCAAGCATGCAAGTCATTTTACCAAAGAATCGTTAAAGAAGAACAAATTTAATGTTTCGGAATGGCCGAGTCAACGTCTGGACCTTAATCCAATGGAAATTTTGTGGAAGGACCTAAGCAAGCAGTTCATAGGAGGAAACCCACCAACATCACAGAGTTGAAGTGGTTCTGTACTGAGGAATGGGCTAAAATTCCTACATGTTATTGTGCAGGACTGATCAGCAGTTACAAGAAACTTTACCTGCAGTTATTGCTGCAAAGATCATACCAGATACTGAAAACAAAGATTCACATACTTTTTCCACACACAGATATGTAACACTGGATCATTTTTCTCAATAAATAAATGACAAAGAAAATATTTTTGTCTCATTTGTTTGATTGGGTTCTCTTTGTCTACTTTCAGGCATTGTGTGAAAATCTGATGATGTTTTGAGTTATATTTAAGCAGCAATGTATGTTATTATCTTACACAATTTGGCTTTAAACATAAAAAATGTCTTATTTTATCTTTTGTGGTTATGTGCATGTCTTAATATATCCATGTCTATGAAGTTATAGATGGTGATTATAGAGGGTCCCCTGGGCTTTATTTCATTAGTTGTATTCACAATATTGGTATATTTTGTTCCTCACTCTGCCTGAGCATGGAAAGTGTGTGAGTGAATCTCAGTGTGACTGACGTTGTTTCAAGTTTTGAGGGTGCTTAGACACACACACACACACACACACACACACACACACACACACACACACACACACGCACACAGAGAGAGAGAGAGAAACAAACAAACACAAGGTTGTGTAGTTAGGAGACAGGGATATTTGAAGCAGATGTGGGTTTAGTACAAAGCTGAGCCAAAGCGTTCTTGCTGTGTTATTGATTGCCAATCTTCTGGCATGTTTGGCGTATCAGCAGCTCTTTGCAGGCATGATGATCAATTGTGATAGTAGGAGGTATCTAGGCCTGGGAAAAAATTTAAGACATTGGGAAAATGGCATATTTTGCATTGTAGAGATCAAATAAAAACAGACAAGGATGATCTGGTATTTAAAGTGATAGTGCACCCAAAAACAAAGTGCATACAAACTTTGTTTCTCGCAAATTGTAAGATATAAACTCAGAATTGTGAGGTCTAAACTTGCACTTCTGAGAAAAAAGTCAGAATTGTGACACACAAAAAAATTGCAATTACTTCATTTATTTATTTGTTCATTCTGTTGCAGAAACAGGCGTCCATAAGTTTGGAATGACTTAAGGGAGAAAAACTTGTGACATACTGTAATTTAATTTTTGGGTGCTCTAACTCAGAATTCTTTTTTTTTTCTACCATGGAATAAACAATTTAGAGTTTATATGTCACAATTCTGACTTAATATCTTGCATTTTGCCTTTTTTCTTAGAATTGTTAGAAAAAAAGTCATAATTGCGAATATCACAATTCTCTTTTTTTATTCATTATATACCTTATTTTATTCATTATATCATTTTTTTATTTCTGTGGCAGGAATGGGCTTCCATACAAACCTTTAATTTAATTTCTTTAATGGAACACAAAAGGTTTTTTAATGTAGGTCTTTAATCACAGTCACATTTGCACTTGTGCATATTTAAATTTGTAGCACTAAGTTTAACATCACAGCATACGCTGAGCCAGAGTCAGTACCTTGATTAAACGGGTTAATTCATAAATTTGAAATCAAAAGTTTAAATTATGGTTTAAATTTATGGTGTATTCATTTAATTATAATTATTTCAGTCATTTAAATGATTTAATAATAAAAGGAAAAAAAACTATTTATTTTAGTTTTTTTTTTTTTTAGTACTTTGATACTTTGATTATTAAATAAGTAACTTCAACTCTAGCAAAATTTACCCCTTTTAACACCTTTGAATATGGCTAGTCATCTCGGTCACATCTCTTCCTGGGTCTGACCGGCCGGCCACGTCTGCATCTCTTCCCCTGCTCCCCATGCTGATGCGGCCCATTGATACATTTCACTCTCACAAGGCAATTAGGCAGCTCTGCCCTTTGCTGTGAAAAGAGCGAGGGAGAGAAGAAAAGAGGAGAGATTAGGGCTGGGAGGAGAAGCGGTCAGGGGAGGGCAGGGTGCAGTCAGAGTGTCTACTTCCCCAGGCCCTGGTCCTTTCTCTTGGCTGCCACGGCCCCGACGCCGCCACTGCCTTTCTTATCAGCCTGCTCAGCTCAGCACAGAGCAGCTCAGCACAGCGGCGGCTCAAACAAGAAGCTGTTTATCTGAGCTCAGCCTTGTATCTACACTCTGGCTCCAGTCAAATCTGCCTGGCCAGACCAGCTCCCAAACAACACAGTCTGCAGGGGAAAAAAGAGACAAAAGGTTACAGAAGGATAAATCAATAGAGAAGCACCCTCTGTCTCCCACAGTCACTCTACACACGGTTCTTGTCTTTATTATATTCTGTCCTGTCACACGACATGCAGTTGATCATCGTTTCCTTTGAGTCATTGGGAACTTTGAGGTTTTTCCACAAAGCTGGCATGTTTGGATGTAAATAAACTAAGCACGCATGTATATGGCTCTTTAGCTTTGATCTTTTGTGTATTGGATTATTTGCAGTAAGGTTTTATTGTTAACTAAAACTAAATCTAAAAACTTTAACAAAAAAAACTGTTTTGCTAGACTGTGCTGTTGTAAATAAGACTGACCACAATGGTGGCGTATAGTGTTTCTGTGTGTCCTATACAAATGCATTGGCTTTTTCAGATAAACCTGTGTAAATTCCAATACATTCCTTGTGTTTGCAAAGCTAAATACAGGTAATACACAACAAACGAGGGTAACAACTATGTTCTAAAACCAAACTTAAATATTAAACAGAATTTTGATAGTAAGTTGCTTTGATATGTGTTGTAAGAACGGATAACAGAGAATCAAAAACCAGTTGACTGTCAAATTGTACATTATATGAGTAACATTAGGACTGTAAACCTGTCTTTAGTAATTAAAAATGTCAGAAAATTGTTGTAAAAATTTCAAAAAGTGGTGAGCTGTCTCCCTTTACACCACCATTCTGTGGTCAGTCTTATTTACAACAGCAAAATCTATGCAAATCAGTGTTTTTTTTTTTTTAATGGTTGTAGTTTCAGTTAACTATAATAACCCTGATTCAAATAATCACAGAAAGATCAAAGCTAAAGAGCAACATGCATGTAGTATGCCTAGTTTATTTGCATCCAAACTTACCAGCTTTGTGGAAAAACTCTCCATTGGTGTTTAGGTGGAGAAGAAATGAACATAAATGCATAAGAAGTTGAAAATTCAAAATGGTTCAGAATAAAATATAAATGCTTAAAGGTGAAATACAAACTGCTGATATTTACTATCATTATCTACCTATCTTTATGATTGCAGGCGTTATTCAAAGTTATCATGAGAAGAGGGCTTCTGTTACATGTACAGGACAATATGAGAGTCATACCTGTTAGTAAAAACTGACTGTGTGAATGTTATTTTAATAATGCACCTCAATAAGCTCTGAGATGGGCCTCAAATGCCTTCAGCTTTGCATTCCTGAGAAGTGGGATAAAAAAAGTGCCTCTTGGTTCCTCTATCTGGCAGTCGGAAAGTCATACCAGCAAACAGATATGCTTCAGCTATCTGCTGTTTCCCCATTCTTTTAATAAACAAGCAGATATAGAGAAAGACAGAGACTGACAAGTTATTTGATTGGTTGATATAAAAGAAAGTAAGTCTCACCAACCAGGAGCCCTGAACTCATAAATGAAAGCACACTTTAGGCTTCTTTTTTGTATGATTGACAGCTGCTTCAGGACGTGGTCACATGTGTTTTCAACTACTTCTGAATAGAGTTTGAGTGATGCAGTCACAAAACGTTTTGGACCTCATTTACACCTCTATTTAGCCCTGTCTGCTTGTGATCGGATCACAGATGTTTGACTTTGAGGACTTCAGGCCCAAAAAGTTGCATGACTTAAATGTTTGCACTTTTAGGACATTTACAATTTATTCAGCTTACTAAGCAAAAATGGTTTTCTTTTTATGTCCCATAAGTCTCTGTAGGCATAGTTTTTAACCTAAAACATTTAGAAAAACGTTTAGTAAAACATCTGGTAAATAGGAATGTTTAGTTAACCTAAGAACATTTTACACTGATAAAAATGGGTGTAGGACTTTTGTAAAACAATTTTCACTCAGAAATTGCTAGTACATTTCACAAATAAATACAAAGGAACATTGAATCAAGTGAAATTTTGGAGTAGAAAGACTTGTAGAACATACTCCAGTAATCTTTATTTACGACTGACTGACACTTTGTATCTGCTGACTTTGCTGAATGTGTGATTGT
>JAFVLL020021159.1:12719-29249 GCA_021397915.2 Tor tambroides | reverse complement strand
TTATACACAGAGGCATTGTCATGTTAGAATAGAAAAGGGTCCTGTCCAAACTGTTGCTATAATATATGTATATATACACACACACAAAATCAGGATTATAGATCGCGGTTATAGTCAACTAAAACAAAGTCAACAAATGTACTAAAATAACTAAAACTGAAATAAAATTATGTATATAGACAAATGCATATGTAACAAAATTACTAAAACTGTAACTAAAATTAAAATGAAAACGGACAATAAAAACTATATATTTGTATTTTCCATTTGAATTTTAGTTAAAGTTTTAGCAGTTTCGTTTTTGTCATTTTATGTCTATGTAGTTTTTTAATGTCTATATAGTTTTTCTTTTTTTCTTTTTATTATTTTTTGTTTAGACATAAAAATAAAAAATTATGAAAAATGACAAACACCACAAAATTACTAAAACTTTAAATAAAATTGAAATGAAAACTGAAAATATAAAAACGATTAAAATAATAAGTGAACTCTATAATTGTATCTCAATACTGAACACTGATATATAGGTTTTATTCATTTTTATATCAGTTTTAGTGTTAGTTATTTTAGTACACCGAAATGAAAATGAGAAATGTTGCTTAGGCAACTAGCTAAAATAAAATGTTACTTTGTTTTCATTTCATTTCAGTTAATGTTTATTTTATTTCAAGTAATAAAAAATCATTTTAGTTGTAGTTTTAACTCAGTGACTCACATATCACCCAGGAAAAGGTTGGGCCAAACTTCATCCACATGATTTCCGCTCCTCTTCCCTCCGAACAGTATTTTCTCCAGTTCTTTAATGGAGGGTGTTTGACGGATGTCATCCATTAGAGAGACTCATCATGGATCTCTGTGTCTGATATGACCACGAATACAGCCACCACATCTACTGCGTCTCTCTGGTAAGATGTGCATCTCATATGTGCTGCTGTCCAGTATGAGTAGATAGATTTATCTGAAGTGACAGGAACAGCTGCAGCTGGTCTTCTAAAATTAACATTTAGCAATGCATTAGTGTTGTTCACCCTATTAAGTGCACAGTCACCTTAAGCATCATAAATATTGAGTTTGCATGAACACCAACCACATTTACTTAAAAAATATGGTGCTTTAAAGAAATAATTACAGTTAACTAAAATATTTAAAGTCAAAGCGGTTCAGCTGACTAAACAGGTTGTGAAGTCATGACTTCAAACATTAAACCCATTAGAAACCTCTTGAATAAAAGCGCAGGGCGCTGTCATTCCAGCTGTTGGCCAGCGGATGTCGCTGTGTGCGCGGCAGCGGAAGTGACCTCATCTGCAGTATTTGCACACTGAAACACACTTTGACAGCTGTCAGATCGACTGCTCCTCTTGCTGGCTCAAGGCGCGATGATTCACCTCAAATGTCCCGACAGAGTGATGTTTAGGAGATTTATCGCGATTCGGACTGAAGAATCTGATGTGTAACGTAAGTGAAGCGCAGCATGCTAACCGCTAGCATGCTAACACACTCATATGTATCTGAAATATCATACTGTAATAATACCAGAGTGATGAATTGTAACTGGCGTATGAATCCATTTTCAGGTTCGTTCTTTGTTTTAATTTCATTTTTTGTTTCTGTGATAAGTGGGAATGAGAAATGTTAGTCATTTAATGTCTTTGCTCAAAGACATTTGCAGATTTAAAGTCACACACTGCATATTTAGTGATTTTTAATATTTTGTGTTATGATTATAAGACTCGTTTAACTTACCGCACTCAGACTCTAATTTAATCATTTAACTCAGCTTCAGACAGCATGTTAAATCTAGTTAATCTAACCCAGTTAAACAATATTTTGTGTAAAATGCTTTCTAGGTTTTGAGACATAGTCAGTGTTATTCTAACAGGTTGAAAGGGTGTGATAGGGTACCTGTGTGGCAGGTACTGGGTCCTTTTCCTTATCAACAGGCTTCTCTGTATCGGGTATTGATTAAAGTCCTTAGTGTAACGAGCTGAGAGATATAATTATACCTAAGGGTACTTCACTAACAGGCTCATATTACTTTACTGTTGTTTTCTTGTGTCTGATAACGGCCTTATTTCGCGTTGGTTAGCGGTGGGCGTGGCTACGTCTTGGTTTGACAGCGGTGGGCGTGGCCACTACTGTGATAATGTTGATGTGCAAAAGTATATATTTTAAAAATCGATTTTGAGTGAATGATTAGCTGACTAATTAGTCTTAACTGGAAGGATCGTTTATAATTAGACGTTTATAATTTAAAATCAGCCCGTTTCTGCCACGGAGAAAAATTTTAAAACATAATGGCAACTTTTTGTTTTGCATTTTACACTTTTATTCAGAATTGCGAGACATAAACTCAGAATCATGACTTTTTTGCTCACAATTCTAAATTTACATTTTAATTTTTTTTTGTTTCCCTCACAGAATAAAAAATAAAAAAAGGTAATTGCAACTTTTTGTCTCAAAATTCAGACTTATATATCACAAATGCAAGTAGTAAACTCGCAATTCTGACTTTTTTTTCTCAGAAATATGAGAAAAAAGACAGAATTGTGAGATAAAAAGTTGCTTTTAATTGTACTTAACGTTTTTATACACTATATTCTTGAAGCCATACTTGAACACAAATTAAATGGACTACTTTTATGGTACTTTTCCAGGTTCCTTTCCCTATTTGAGTAAATAAATTTATTCTGACTGAAGTGAAGAAAAAAAATGTTTCATTATCAGCAACTTTACCCGTTCTAGAATGCAAAACAGGATATATCTGGTTGATAAAATAACACCAGTGACAACTGCAATAGTGCAGCCAGTGAGTTTATTTCAGTCATTTTCTGATATTTAAATATGATGTTTACTCTTTACTTACTTATTTGTTTAAACTATGCAAAGTCTGATACAGACACGCACATGTTCAGATGTGATTTCACATGCATCTCTGTATTGTAAGCTGTATTTTAGCTTCTTTTGGGGGAGAACAAGACTATGAAGTCACTGTATTCTGTCATAAGACCGAGGACACATGATGATGCAAACCTGTTAGACTGTCGGTCAGCACGTGTCCTGCTGAGCTGTGATGGTTTGCAGCAGGGTTTTACTGATGTGTCAGTAGATCTGTGGCTGTTTCAATCAGGAAAAGAGGATGTTTCCTCACATCTTACACTGATGCCAGCACAAACGTTTCATCTGTGAGTGACACATCAGCAAAAAAAGACCTGTTTCTGTTCCTGTGGTGTGTTAAAATGAAACATTGTATTGGGTGGAAAGTGTGCTTGTGCTTGCTGAAAGTTTTGGTAAGTGTGGCTGTGTTTCTAAGCATTACGGATCTGTTGCTTCGGAGCAGAGTTAACAGACGTCCAGAGGGAAAAGACAGACATGTGAAGTGTTTTCTGAGAGCTAATGAACCGAGATTCAGAACAGAACAAGTATTCAGACCTACTTTTTTGAACTCTTTCTATGCCAGCGGTTCTTGAACTTTTTGACTCCTGTTGTCCATAACAATATTTGAAGGCCGACAGTCATAGTTTCTGACCATTAAGTTTCAGGATTCCAGAAGTTTTAAGAGCCAAATGTGCTTCTGGATTCTTTTTAAGCATTGAATTTGCATAACTTTTACAGTCATCCATGATTTACTGGGTAAGTGAGTAAAAATATATTTACTCACAAATCCTACCAGATAGATAGATAGATAGATTTAAGGAAAATTTAAGGAAGCCTTTGAACTTCAGTTTTTAAGTTGAAGTAAGTAGGGGTTTTTATATATAATTAATTAATTGATTTTTTAAAATCAGTTTTGTAATTTTAAAATTACATTTACATGACTTTAGAGGTTTAAAAATCACACTTTTAAAATTAATTTACCTCATATATATAATTTTTTCCAAGACTAATGGTTATATAATGGTTATTCAAAGACAAAACATGTATTGAGGTGGTAAATTAAAGTAAGAAATATCTTTTTTTATTATTATTATTATTATTTTTAGCCTATTTTAATGCTTGCCTGTCTTGTTTTAAATCATTTTAAGTGTTGAGTTTTCCATGATTGAGAATCACTGCTTTCAAATTGTTTTCTAAATTACACTTTGGATTTATTTATGCATTTATGAGCAAATACATTTTTCTTCCATACTAAGTAACTGACCTATAATTTATCAATGCAAAGTCTGGTCTTCATGAAATTGTTCACGTGAAAAATGAACAAAATAACTTGGACCAGAAGAGACAGTAATGATGCAGAAACTAATCATAATTTATCTCAGGCTGCATTTACTATTTCCTAATTTGGAACATAATCAAAGATTGCATATGTGAACGCGTTCAATTTTATTTTAACTCAGCATAAACTTACAAAATGAATGAAATAACTTGTGGTTGGCCAAACAAGCTTCAGACATCAAGTCAGTAAAATGACCCGATCCTAATAAACAGCAGGAACATATGAAGAAATCTTGCGAAATGTGATGAGTTTTCAAAGCTAGCAGGTGCAATAACTAGAAGAATTCAAAAAGATTTCAACTGTGCGTTGGTTGCAATTTATTATCAAAACAATTACATGCACAGAATCTACTCTTTCAAATTTGGCATTTTTCATCGTTTTCACCACACAGTTCCTCAGTCGCCAGCAATTGGCACTTGTGCCTGCATTTTGTGATTTTGATTTTCATCTTGTGCATTTAAGAGGCAGTTTTTCACGTCTAAAAAATACTGCTTGCTCAGACTGATCCTTAATGAACGAGTTGGTTACCAGCCAGATAATCAAAGCTCAAGCCAAGATGCACAGCTGGGATTCAGTGCTTCAAATTTGTAGTAGAATGTGAATGTGGCCTGTTTTACTCGAGTATCAGCATATGTGCTAGTTTATATCTGCATGTGATGTGCAATTGAAAAGTATGAAGAAGCAGGCGGTGCAAGGATGAACAATAGTTCATTACACAGTGGTGACCAAAATGATTAGAACACTAGTACTTTCAGCAGCTAAAAAATGGTTTTAAGTCAGTTATTTCTATATTTTGCTGTTGTGTATCAGTAGGAAATATCAGTTTACAAACATGTATTTTTTGCCATTAATTGTAATAATCCAGTGAGATTTTTGAGATCTGATCTGATCATCATCGAGTCTGTCTGGAATGACATGAAGAAACAGAACAAACTGAGACAGTGGCAACGTCTCCAAGATGCTTCAAGAAACGTACCTGCAAAGCTACAGTACTGTGAAATGCTTTAGGCACTTGTGCAAAAATGCTGTAAAATGAGGATGCTGTCATAAATAGATTTTCTTTATCAATTAACTTCTATGAACTAAATTAAATTAACATGTGGTGTGAGCATCCTTTGCGTTTAAAGCAGCTTTTGCCCCATGTGCACTTGCGCATAGTTTTTCAGGTAGCTTTGCAGGTAGGTTTCTTGAAGCATCTTGGAGACGTTACCATGGTTCTTCTGGATTGAGTCTGTCTCAGTTTGTTCTGTTTCTTCATGTCATTCCAGACAGACTGGAGGATGATCAGATCAGATCTCTTGTGTGGAGCAAACAAACATCTCACTGGATTATTACAATTAATGGCAAAATGAATGTTTGGAAATCTAAACTGATATTTCCTACTGACACACTACAGCAAAAGATAGAAACAACTGACTTAAAACCATTTTTTAGCTGCTGAAAATACTAGTGTTCTAATCATTTTGGCCACCACTGTATGTCATTACATACTTACACAAAAATTGTTCCCACTGCCTTCTTAGGGCAAATTAGCGCCAGAGCACAATTCTAAAACAGCACTAATGGGCGTGGAAATTTCTGTGGGTGATTTACTAACAACACGTAATTTAAAGAACACAAACGCAACATCTCATTTACATATCGACCTACACCGAAGCTAGAAGTTGCAAGAAGTTTTGAAAGACCTGGTATTGCGTGAATACTAGTTGAGAGTTCCAAGTCGTCTTTTATTTCCTGAAGCAAACTAAAAATAACACGGCTTGGCAAACTATAGGTTCGGATAATGTGTTCTTCTGGCATTCCAAATAAATTAATCTGATTGGAAAAATCCTCTCCCTTCTAGCACACGCTCTCTGTTCTCTGCAGGGCCTCCTCTAGAAACAATAATTGCAACCATTTCAAGCACAAAGTAGTTTAAGACATGTTTTTTGGGTGTTAAATAATGGTGCAAGTACCAGTAATTTGACGAGCGCAAACGTTAGTAAATCTCGTTGCGTGATTCATTTGAATACTCTCCTCCCATAAATTTTGCATCTGAAAGGGAAACTCCTACAAATGCATATTCAATAAGATCATGCTCAAAAACAACTGTGTCCACGCCTTTTCAGCGCTAATTCTTCACTGCATGTCTTCAGTATATCCTGACAGTACTATTTTAACACCAAAAGAGGGTTTGCACTGCTGCAAGCTGTTAGTAAAACTGTCCCTTAAAGTCCCCCTGTAGTCAAAAATTGTATCGCTTAAAACTCATCTTTGATCATCAAAATGACATATTTAAATATTTTTCTTGTGAAAATAATTTTCTCATGCCTTAAAATAGCTTGAATGTAACTCTACACCCTTGCCTCATTTAGTATACACAGATCTATGAATATGCAAATTAGCCCCGCCTCCACTCAGTCACAAACCAGCCAGCCAGGGCCTCCTGATCCATGGTTATTATTCAAGATGGTTGAAACATCTACAGAAAATATAACTGTTACCGGATTAACCTGGCTGCCTTCTCACTAGACCCTCTGCTTTGCAGCACAGTTAATGATATGCTAGGGAAAGGATCCCTTGACGCGATTGGTTATTGAAATTTGTGACGTAGCAAAACAAAAGGGCTGTTTCAAACCGCGTTTCTGTGACTGCCAATGGGAAACTACAGTTTTAAGGAGAAAATACTCAGCAACAGTGTTTATAAATGGATTGGCACATGGTTTATCTAAAAGCATATTAAAAACATCACATAGACAAATAAACAACATAGAAAAGTTGATTTTCACCACAGGGGGACTTTAAGGCCCGTTCACACCAAGCACGATAACTATAAAGATAAAGATATAGTTCTAAAAATAATTCTCAATATTAAAGAATCCACACCACAGCTTTAACAATAAAGGCACAGAGAAATGATATCGTTGGAATCACTTTCAGAACGATTTTTTCCAGCTGATGAACGATACAAACATTGACAACCAATCAGAATCCATCCTGCTATAAGGAGCTCGAGAATTTAAAGCGACAGACGAGCGTGCGCTAACAGACGATATCGTCCGCTGGCGTGGACGCTAATATCGTGTCTTTATAGTTATCGTTCATGTTTCTGTCTTCAGTTCCTGTGAGAGGATGCGCGAGCGAGAGATAGCCGGTAACGGCGGGCAGCTCAGCGTTCGGCACTGGACCCCGAAGCATGTGGGCCGCTGGCTGCGTGAAGAGGGCTTCTGCGATTACGTGGACCTGCTGTGCAACAAACACCGTCTGGACGGAACCAGCCTGCTGACGCTGAGCGAGTACGACCTGCGCTCTCCTCCGCTGGAGCTCAAGGTCCTGGGAGACATTAAACGGCTGATGGTTTCTCTCAGGAAGCTGCAGAAGCAGAACGCAGACGTGTTAGAGGAGCTCGGTCTGTCCTACGACGGACACTCGCCTCAGAACAGCGCAGGTGCTCTTTCTGTTCCTGTTTTGGTCAAGTTTGTCGCTAGTTTTGTGTGTTTTATGTTGTGCAGATGGAATGGACTTGTTCTGTTTCTTTACTTTAAATGGACTTTTTAGTGCTTTACTGTACAAACAGCTAAAGCACAGTACAATAATTGTATGTCAAGCTCCAAAAAGACACAAAATAACGTAAAGTTATTATAAAAAGCAGGCCATATGACTTGTGCACTATATTCCAGATCTTCTGAAGCCATACATTATACACAAATGATATAAATTACGTTTATGGAACTTTTCCATGTTCCTTTCTAGGTTTGAGTGAAGTATTTAGACATTAAATTTATTCTAATGGGACTGAAGAAAAATCAGCAAATTTAGCTGTAAAGCAAGATCAAATTAATAAATGTTAAGTGGACTTTCAGGGGTTTTACTATATAAACATCTAAAGTACAGTACAATAATTTAAGTCTAGTGCTAAAAATATGTCAACCTCCAAAAATGTATTATAAAAAGCAGTCCATATGACTTATGAACTATATTCCAGATCTTCTGAAGCCATACATTATGCACAAATGATATAAATTACGTTTATGGCACTTTTCCATGTTCCTTACCAGTTTTGAGTGAAGTAATTAGTCAGTAAATTTGTTTTAATGGGACTGAAGAAAAATCAGCAACTTTAGCTGTAAAGCAAGATCAATTTAATAAATGTTAAGTGGACTTTCAGGGGTTTAACTATATAAACATCTAAAGCACATTACAATAATTCAAGTTCTAGTGCTAAAAATGTCAAGCTTCAGAGAAGGCACAAAAATGTCGTATAAAAAGCAGTCTGTATGACTTAAGCATAATATTCCAAGTCTTCTGAAGCCATACATAAACAATGGGATACTTTTCCAAGTACATTTCCAATTTTGAGTGAAATATGTAATAAATAAATGTATTCTGATAGGATTGAAGAAAATATCAGCAACTACTAAAACAAGATGAATTTGGTTGATAAAAGGACACCAGAGTGAAGATTTCAATAGTGCAGCATTTTATTTAATTTCAGTGAAGGTCATTTTCTGACATTTAAGTATCTTGTTTGTTATTTACCTACTTATATGTTTAAAATATGCAAGGTAAAGTCAGATCTGTCAATCTGTGTTTAGATGGCATTTACAGAAGATAGGATGACTTTAAGTGGACTTTCAAGTGCTTTACTATACAAACAGCTAAAGTACAGTACAATCATTATACCATTAGTGCTAAAAATGTCAAACTCCCAAAAATACTATAAATGTATTATAAAAAGCAGCCCATATTATTTATGCACTATATAAGTCTTCTGCAGCCATATAAGAACACAAAATAGATGAACTAAATAAACTGCTTTTATGGTATTTACCAAGTTCCTTTCTCGTTTGGAGTAAAATTATAAGTGGTGAATGAAGAAAATATTGTTCATTGTTAGTGACTCTAGCTGTAAAACGAGATAAAATTAGTTGATAAAATGACACCAGTGACAATTACAATGGTGCTTCGTTCAGCTTTACTTCATTGAAGGTCATTTTGTGACATTTAAATGTCTTGTTTTCTGTTTACTTGCTTATTTTTTGTCTGATACAGATGTAGTGTGTGTGTTTTGTGTCGTTCAGGTGGAGTGGACTGGTTGTGTAACGGTGAATCTGCGCGGGATTGCGATGCCGTATTGGACACATTGAGCGGCGATCAGTATCATCAGTACAACAATGGCAAATACAAGCAGCAGCCGCGGAGACTGGACCCTGAGTACTGGAAAACCATCATCAGCTCTGTCTATGTGGTCTTCGTCTTCGGCTTCACGTCGTTTGTCATGGTAATCGTCCACGAGCGAGTGCCAGACATGAGAACGTACCCGCCGCTGCCTGACATCTTCCTGGACAGGTGATTTGATCAAAAAAATACAGTAAAAATGTGAAAAATTATTACTATTTAAAATAACTGCTTTCTGTGTGAATATCTCTTGAAATGTAATTTATTCTTGTGATCAAAGCTGAATTTTCTGCATCATTACTCCAGTCTTCAGTGTCACATGATCTTCAGAAATCATTCTAATATGCTGATTTGCTGCTCAAGAAACATTTCTGATTATTATCAATATTTAAAACAGTTGTGCTGCCCAATATTGTTGTGGAAACTGTGGTACATTTTATTTCTCAGGATTCACAGATGAATAGAAAGTTCAAAAGAACAGAATTTATTTGAAAATAGAAATCTTTTGCAACATTATAAATGTCTTTACTGTCACTTTTGATCAGTTTAATGCGTCCTTGATGAAAGAAAGTATACCTAACTAACTGCAAGATCACATTATCCAAAAATTGTGTAAAGTCAGCCAGTCTCAAAGCTAGTATTTTGCATTGTTTGTGAACAAATGTGCATCAGATGGTCATTAACTGCACACATGAACCATTTTAAGACATTATAGGCATTTTTCTAATGCAAAGCGTGTTCTACAAGGCAGGCAATATAATTATTTGGCTTTCTTGAATCTCTAAATGCATTGCAGAAACCATGGTCTGCCATCTTGAAGTAAGAAAAATGCACTTGTTCGTGATAAAACCTAATTATAATTGCCTGCTTTCTACAATATTGTCGAGCTTTTGTGCTTCACAAGACAAGTGCTACTTCTATAACATCCACCATTGTTCTCTGTGATCAGCTCAAGATGCATCTGGCAAACGCAGACCAGATCAGTCATTAGGATTCTGCTTTAGAAACTGCTATAACTTGGTATAAACAGTTCTTGCATTAAACTTTTTGAATCGACTTGATGACTCTAATTCAGGGTTTCCCAAATTGAGGTTTGTAAGTGGATGAAAATCTAATAATTAATTCATACAAATTGAAAATTAAAATAAATTGAAAAATAAAATCAAATTAACTACTTTTTTTTTTTTTTGCTTACCTGCATGTCATTAGAGAACCATGTACATGCAAAAGTGTTGTTAAATTATTAACTTTAGATATCTTTTTAGATTTTAATGGCTTAAATATTAATTTAACAACTTTTTAAATATTAACGTAAAATTTCAGGTGTGACTACAGGTGAATATTTTAGGTTCGGCTGACACAAATGTTTGGGAATGCTTGCTCTAATGGCATTAAAATCACATTTGCAAGCCATTTCAGAGAAAAAAAACATTAGTGCTGATAGGAATATCATCAAAAGACTAAGAAATATTAAGATGCCAGATTTGAGTTTCATCTGACTTCATTTTTTTCCGCTTGCCGATGATTGAGGTTTCTGGCAGCAGAAATAAAAGTAAACATCTCTGATGGTGAGCTGTACCCATTAGAGGTTTGCAGTTGATGATCATTTTCTCCATCATGCACCACAGGACGCGGTTAGAGTTCACAGCTGAAGATGAGCATGAAAACATCATAAAATAACAGCATAAATCACCATCTGTTTGGAGGAGGATTATGTTTTGCTCGCTGTCTCTCTTTCTGACCTTTCTCCTGCTTTTCTTCTCCCTCCAGTGTACCCAGAATCCCCTGGGCGTTTGCGATGGCTGAGGCCTGTGGCGTGATCCTCTGCTCTGTTTGGCTGCTAGTTCTGCTGCTTCATAAACACAGGTAACAAACATATGCACATATATAATATGCATATATATGTATACACATACAATCATGTGAAAAAGTTAGGACACCCTATTGAATTCCATGGTTTTCTGTATCAGGACATCACAAAAAAAAATTATCTGGTCCTTGTCAGGTCTTAAAATTTGAAAAATAAAACCTCAGATGAACAACATCACATGACAAATCACACCGTGTCATTATTTATTTAACAAAAAAAAAGCAAAGATGGAAAAGCCATGGGTGACAATGTTAGGACACCCTATGATTCACTTGCCTGTGGATCCACTTTTAGCAGCAATAACTTGAAGTAATCATTTTCTGTATGACTTGAACCGTCTCTCACATCGTTCTGGAGGAATTTTGGCCCACTCTTCTTTCTAACATTGCTGCAGTTTATTAAGGTTTGTGGGCATTTGTTTATGCACAGCTCTCACCACAGCATTTCGGTCAGGATGAGCTCTGGACTTTGATTGGGGTATCGAAACACCTTGATTCTCTTCTTTTTAGCCGTTCAGTTGTAGATTTCCTGCTGTGCTTGGGATCATTGTCCTGTTGCATCACCCAATCTTTGCCAAGCTTTAGCTGTTGGACAGATGGCCTCACATTTGACTCTAAAATACTTTGGTATAAAGAGGAGTTCATGGTTGATTCAGTGACTGTGAGGTGCAGGTCCTGTGACTACAAAACAAGCCCAAAATCATCACCTCTCCACCAGCAGGTGTTTGTGCTAAAATTATATATATATATATTTTTTTTTTTAACTGTTGCATGTAAGTTATTGCATAAAATACTAAAATCGTGCACAAAGACAAGTCCAGCTGTATACACAATTTATCTTAAAATAATTATTTGTCTTTTTCAGCACAAATATCATTTAGTGTGTTTTTTCTTGTCCAAACAACAGTAGTGCAATAAAGTCATTTCAGAGGTGGAGTGATTTATTATAATTCAATGAAAGGTTATGAAGACGAATATGCACAATAAAAGCTGGAATGTATGTTGAGAATATAAGGTTTGGACTTTATGTCTTGAATCATGTTAGAGGACACCGGCAGCAGCATCTCTTCATCTGACGCTCACAGAAAGCAAAGGTCAGGCCATGAAAGAGGCTGTTATCCCTGACCCAGATTGACGTGTGTTTCTGTCAGGTCGATCCTGTTGAGGCGGTTGTGCAGTCTCATGGGGACGGTCTTCATGCTGCGCTGCATCACTATGTTTGTGACGTCTCTCTCTGTCCCAGGTCAACACCTGCAGTGCACTGGGAAGGTACAGACATCACACACACACACACACACACACACAAACTCTGATCCAAAACCCAGTGAACTACATGAAGACTGTTCTGAAAGATAGACTGCATAATCATGAGATTGCACTGCATGTGTCCTTCATCCCAGAAGCAGATCCCAGAAGGCGTTTTCTTCTCTAGAGAATGTTCCTATGGCTCATCACAATCATTTTTGGTCCTAAAATATTTACTTTGTTTCCTCTTGAGATTTTTTTATTAATATTAGTTATTAATAAAAAATAATATTAATATTTTAATCATTTAACAACACATTTGCATGTTCATGGTTTGCAGATGTCAGTTAACTGTCACTTGACATGCAGGTAAGTGCATTTTTGTAAGTATATTATTTGTAAGATTATTTGTTTTAATATTACATTTTCATATATTTATGATTTAATCAATTATTATCTTTAAAAAAATATCATGAACACCCTGCAGTAACCTAGTGTAATTTTTGTGTGTGTGTGTGTGTGTAAAGAATTTTTTTTGCATTATGACGTCCCCTAAATTATTATTATTATTATTATTATTATGTCATTCTAAATGTTCTCAGTACATATTCTAATGACAGTAAAAATAAATGTGGTACTAAAGTTATATTTATTTTAACAGCTTAAATTGAAAGCATGTACAGTATATATAACATTTTTTGCATTTTCATGACAAACACATTTCCCCTCTTTTATTATTATATTATTATTATTATTATTTTGTAATTCTGAATGTTCTCAACATTTTACATGGCTTAAATTAAAACCAAAACAACCACAATTGCCATAATGTTTAAATACCTGACAATTTTATTTAGCTACAGCAATATTTCTTCCTCTTTTCTTGTGATTTATAGAATGAAGTACAACCTGGTTTAGCTGCAAAAATGTTAATAAAACATATTGTTTGTTCAATACCAAAAGGTATAGATAAAAACAGTTTGAATTCATTAAAAATGGACCAATTTTCTCAAATATTTGTGTTTGTTGTGTATTTTATATGCTCGTTGGGCTATAATATATGTGCAAAAAAATAAATACAGTATTAAAATGATTTTTTATTTTAAACTTCTTCAATTAAAACCAAAACAACCATAATTGCCATAATGTCTAATATTTTACAGTTGTATTTAGAATAATATTTCTTATTTTTTCTTGTTTTTTAAAATAAAGGATGATCTAAACAAAATGTGAAAAGAAACATTGTTCATTCCATTCATACCAAAAAGTCTGGATAAAAATAGTTTTGATTTAAATAAAGACTGTTTTTCTTACATATTTGTGTGTTCTTTGTGTTTTTGTGCTTAATAGACTAAATCTTTTTTCATAATAAGCCGTCTGTCCCTGTATTTCTGTCCGTGTGTCAGATATACGGAGACATGTGGGCGAAGCTGCAGCGCGCTGTGGCCATATGGAGCGGTTTCGGCATGACGCTGACCGGAGTGCAGACCTGTGGAGATTACATGTTCAGTGGACACACAGTCGTCCTCACCATGCTCAACTTCTTCGTCACTGAGTGTAAGTTGACCAGTGTTGGGCTAGTTACTCAAAAAATGTAATATATTACTCAATACTAGTTACTCCTTTCAAAAGTAATATTAATACTTATTACTTTCTGGCAACAGTATTTAGTTACACTACTAGTTACATTACTTTTCTTTCACGCCCCACGTACCTTCTCCATTAAATTCTTCTAAAATCTTACTAACAATATATTTCTGCCTCATCACCAGTGTTAATTTTGACTAAAAATCCATTTAGTTTGTCATATTTTAGTCATCTGAATTGTTTTTAGTTTTAATCTAGTTTTAGTCGACTAAATATCATAAGATGTTAGTCTACAGTACATTTAGTCGGCTAAAATCTTATGGGTTTAGTTACAGTGCAATGCATTTACACTGCATTTACACTCATAATTTAGATTTGATATTACGGTTTTATCATGATTGACACCAATTTACCTGTGGTGACACACAACATACCTTTATATTAAAATTAAATTAAGCCAATTCTCATAAAGAACAGAAACATGGTCTTCTTTTCAATTAAATACCAATAGGCTAATTATGCATTCTTTATTACAACTTTTTTAACCAAATTCTTCATTCTTTCAAGCAAACATATACATTTAGATTCATCTTTATTAGGGCTACTAAAGTGATTTAGTCAAGAGCGGTGAGTGATTTTCTAAGACAATAGCGACTAAATTAGGCTTCTATCCCTTTAAAACCGAATGCACAGTACTGATACACGTTCTCCCTGTTGTTTATGTTCTCTAGACGTAATTGTTTTTACGTGAACAATTCGACAACATTTTGTGTGTATTTCTCCGTCCATGTGACATGAAAGAGTACTCGTGTGCTGTGTAAGACATGCTTTCTGTGTTTGCTTCGGTGTCTGCGCTCAGAAGAGTTCTCTCTTGTATCGTCAAATTTATCCATACATCTGCTCTTCTCTTACTCCCAGATATTGACATTTTTGAACGTTTTATGAGACGTGCAGCAAGTGTTTGTTAGCTTATGTCCCACCGGTTCATATGTAGGCATCCAGCCTCCTTCAAAATGAGTTTTAGTTCGTTATCATCTCGTATTCGTCTGTCAAAAAAATGTCGTTGACGAAAATTATTTGGCAACGAAATTAACACTACTCATCACTTGACCAAAGTCGACATTGGATAGCAGTCAGAAGTTATTACAAACACTCAGTGGTGATTAATAGTAACATTTAAGTAAAAGTGTTGTATGAGTCTCATTAAATCTAGGAAAAATCTAGGAATTATTGGATTGTTGGACTACAAATCAGTTGGGGTTAAGGTATGGAAAGTAACTAATTAACGAGCTATTTTATGGATAGTAACTGTAAAATTATTACTGAAATCTTACTAGTATTTAGTTACACTACTAGTTACATTACTTTTCTTTCACACCCCAAGTATCTTCCCCATAAAATTCTTCTAAAATCTTACTAACAATATATTTCTGCCTCATCATTTGACCGAAGTCGACATTGGATAGCGGTCAGAAGGCATTACAAACACTCAGTGGTAGGTCTGGGTACTGAACTTGGTACTTTTAAGGGTACGGACCGAATTGCGTCGGTACTACTGAGTACCGATTCACATTAAAACATTCGGTACCAAATTTTGGTACCTGAGAACGCATTTGGGCACATACGAGAGAGAGAGAGAGACCCTGTGACGTGATGTCACCCACAACACATAGCAAACCGAAATGTTCTGAAGTGTGCTTGCATTTCTAGGGTCATATGGTTTCCGCGAAAACACGGACAGGATGGCGGAGTCCATTCATAAAAACGGAATTTACTCTATAGCGTGGAATGCCACGGAATTCATCAATTTTTGGACGAATAAAAGAAGGTCTGTCACTTAAGATTCAAGATTTTATTTGTCACACACACAATTATACAGAGTATAACCAGCAGTGAAATGTTAGTCAGGTCCGCTCCATGGACAGTGCAATTATAACAGTACAACACCAGAATATACATAAATATGAAAATAAAATAAAAAAATAATAAAAAAATTAAGTAGAAATAAAATCTAAAATAAAATGTGCAAAAAAATAAGTGTGCAGGACAGTATACTGTAGACTTAAATATAATATAAGAAGGAATCTGCAAGAAGGATGTGCAAACAGGTTGTATTTCCCTAGCAGCAATACGAATGGTAGAAAAACTGTTAATAGCTTACTGATTATTAGTGGTTATTCAATGAGTCATATTGGTGATTATGAGACCGAGTTTGAGTTTAGGAGCCTGATGGCCTGGGGGAACAAGCTCCTCCTAAGTCTGTCAGTTTTTGCCATCAGGCTACGGAAGCGCTTACCAGATGGTAGCAAAGAGAAGAAACGGTTACCAGGGTTATTTGAGTCTTTGATGATTTTTACAGCTCTATTCTTGCAGCGTTTGAGGTAGATGTCCTGCAGGGAGGGGAGAGCAGACCCTGAGATACGCTCAGCTAAGCGCACAACTCTCTGCAAGGCTTTACA
>JAFVLL020021159.1:0-12619 GCA_021397915.2 Tor tambroides | reverse complement strand
ATAAGAGGTGCCATATTGCATTGTATTTCTTCAACAAAAATGGTGCTAAACAGCACCAACAGTGGTTCTTTGGCTCGTAAAGAACCTTTAAAGGGACTTAACAGGTTCTTTGTATGGCAGTGGTGCTATATAGCACCTTAATCACTCCAAAGAACCACTGAAGAACCGCTGAAGAACCATACAGGAGCTTAACAGGTTCTGTATATGGTAGCGGTGCTATATAGCCCCTCAGTCATGGTGAAGAACCACTGAAGCACCAAGATTTGGTGCTATACAGCACCAAAAGTGGTTCCCCTATGATTACAAGCCAAAGAACCACTTTTAGCGCTATATAGCACCATTTTTTTTTAGAGTGTACTATTTTCCTGGAGCCATATAAATTATATGATCTACTTTTATGGTATGCTTTTCTAAATTCCTTTGAGTAAAATAAGTAGTAAATACATTTATTCTGATGGGATTGGAAAAATAATGTTTATTATCAGCAACTTTACCTGTTCTAGAATGTGAAACGAGATGAATTTGGTTAATAAAATAACTCCAGTGACAACTGCAATAGTGCAGTCACTGTCTTTATTTCAGTGAAGGTCATTTTCTGACATTTAAATATGATGTTTACTCTTTACTTACTTATTTGTTTAAACTATGCAAAGTCTGATACAGGCATGCACATGTTCAGATGTGAGTTCATTCACATGCATTTCTGTTTTGCATGTGCCTAAAGCTGTATTTTAGCTTCTTTTTTGGGGAGAAAAAGACTATAAAGTCAGTGCACTGTCATAAGACTGAGGACACATGATGATGCAAAGCTGTTAGACGGTCGGTCAACACGTGTCCTGCTGAGCTGTGAGCGTTCGCCGGCGTGCAGCAGTATTTTCCTGATGTGTCAGTAGATCTGTGGCTGTTTCAGTCAGGAAAAGAGGATGTTTCCTCACATCTTACACTGATGCCAGCACAAACGGCTCAGATGTGTTTCATCTGTGAGTGAGACTTCAGCAAAAAAGACCTGTTTCTGTTCCTGTAGTGTGCTAAAATGAAACATTATATTGGGTGGAAAGTGTGTTTGTGCCCTCTGACAGTTTGTGGAAGTGTGGTGGTGTTTCTAAGCATTATGGATCTGTTGCTTCGGAGCAGAGTTAATAGACGTCCAGAGGGAAAAGACAGACACGCTGAGTGTTTTCTGACAGCTAATGAACCGAGATTCAGAACAGAGCAAGATGCATTCAGACCTATTTTTGAAGTCTTTCTATGCCAGCGGGTCTTGACCTTTTTGTCTCCTTTTGTCCACAACAATAATTGAAGGCTGACAGTCATAGTTTCTGACCATTAATTTCCAGGATTCCAGAAGTTTTCAGAGCTGAATGTTTTTCTGGATTCTTTTTAAACAATGAATTTGCATAACTTTTCCAGTCGTCCATGATTTACTGGGTAAACGAATATTTTATTCGCTATTTCTACCTGAATAAAAAAATCATATTGGCATAACAAGAATTGCCCTTAACACTGTAAAAATGTGTCCCATTTTTCATTATTATTATTGCTTTGATTACAGAAATGTATTCCTTTAACTATTTAAAATAATTAACCAATTTCAATTTATTTTTAAAGTAAATTTAATGTAATTTATGTTGAAATGACTTGTACAGCCAATTTGATTGATCAAAAAAAATTAAGGCAGCATGATTGGCATTTTAAAATATATAAACTTTGAAGGTGGGATTCTTTTTACAGTGTTGTCATTTTAAAATATATAAATTAACATGACTGTACAGGTCTAGAAATCACACTTAAAATTAAACTACCACATATATCCAAGTTTTCCCGAGACTGTTGGAATAATAGTTATTCAAGCACAAAACAGGTATTAAGGGGTTGAATTAAAATAAGAGATATCTTCATTATTTTAGCTTATTTTAATGCTTGTTTTGTCTTATTTTAAATCATTTTAAGTCTTGAGAGCCCCTTATGGTTGAGAATCAGTGCTTTGAAAATGTCTGCTAAATTATATTTTTATTTTTTTCTTTGTTTATTTATTTATTATTATTTTATTTTTTATAATTTTTTCTTTTCTTTTGCATTTATGAGCAAATACATTTTTCTTCCATACTAAGTAACTGACCTATAATTTTTCAGTCCAAAGTCTGATCTTTATGAAATTGTTCAGCTGACAAATGAACGCAGTGACTTGGACCAGAAGACACAGTAGCAACGTGGAACCTAATCATAATTTATCTCGGGCTGCATTATAACTGTTTCCTAATTCGGAGTATGTTCAAAGATTGCATAGGTGAATGTGTTCAAGTTTATTTTAACTCCGCATAAACTAACAAAATGAATGAAATGACTTGTTTTTGGCCGAACAAGCTTCAGACATCGAGTCAGTAAAATGACCCAATCTTAATAAACAGCAGGAACGTATGAAGAAATCTTGCAAAATGTAATGAGTTTCAGTGCTATCAGAGGCAATAACTAGAAGACCTCAGGAAGTATTCAGCTGTGTTGCAATTTATTCTCAAAACAATTGCATCCACAGCGTCTACTCTTTCAAATTTGGCATTTTTCATCGTTTTCGCCACACAGTTCATCGGACGCTAGCAATTGGCACTTGTGGCTGCATTTTGTGATTTGATTTTCAGCTTGTGCATTTTTCAGGTCTAAAAAATACTGCTTACTCAGACTGATCCTTAATGAACGAGTTGGTTACTGGCCAGATAATCAAAGCTCAAGCCACGAAGCACAGCTGGGGTTCAGTGCTTCAGATCTGTGCACAATCAAGAGATCTTATGCTGTGAATGTGGCCTGTTTTACTCGAGTATCAGCATATGTGCTAGTTTACATCTGGATGTGATGTGCAGCTCAGAAGTATGAAGAAGCATGTGGTGCCAGGATGAAGAATAGTTCATCATATGTTATTGTTATTTACATACACACTACCAGTCAAAAGTTATTGAACAGTAAGATTTGTAATATTTATAAAGAAGTCTCTTCTGCTCACCAAGCTTGCATTTATTTGATCCAAAATACAGCAAAAGCAGTAAAATTGTGAAATATTTTTACCATTTAAAATAGCTGTTTTCTATTTGAATATATTTTAAAATGTAATTTATTTCTGTGATCGAAGCTGAATTTACAGTCTTCAGTGTCACACAATCCTTCAGAGATCATTCTAATATGCTGACTTTCTGCTCAAGAAACTTTTTTTTTTTTTTGCATTATTGACACAATTTTTTGCATTATTGACACACTATTTTCCTATTTAATACTGTAAAGTGCTTTGACACAATCTGTATTGTTAAAAGCGCTATGTAAATAAAGGTGACTTGACTTGACTATTATTATGTTGAAAACAGCCGAGTAGATATTGTTTTCAGGTTTCTTTGATGAATAGAACAGCATTTATCTGAAATAGAAATCTTTTGTAACATTATATAAATGCCTTTATCATCTTTTTTGATCAATTAAAGTATCCTTGCTAAATAAAAGTATTAATTTCTATAATTTCTCCCCCCTCCCAAAAGCATAAAAAATTATTCTGACTCCAAGCTTCTGAATGGTATAATGTATAATGTTACAAAAACTTTTTATTTCAGATTAATGCTGATCTTTCTGTTCGTCAAAGAATCCTGAAAAAAAAAAAAGTACTCAACTGTTTTAGATATTGATAATAATAATTTACAAAATATTTCTTGAGCAGCAAATCAGCATATTAGAATGATTTCTGAAGGATCATGTGACACTGAAGACTGGAGTAATGATGCTGAAAATTCAGCTTTGATCACAGAAATAAATTACATTATACTGTATATTCACATAGAAAACAGTTATTTTAAATAGTAAAAATATTTCACAATATTACTGCTTTTGCTGTATTTTGGGTCAAATAAATGCAGGGTTGGTGAGCAGAAGAGAATTCTTAAAAAAAAACATTAAAAATCTTATTGTGTATGACACAAAAGTTGTTCCTACTGCCTTCTTAGTGTTCGTGTTTCTGTCTTCAGTTCCAGTGAGAGGATGCGCGAGCGAGACATGGCCGGTAGCGTCCGGCACTGGACCCCGAAGCACGTGGGCCGCTGGCTGCGTGAAGAGGGCTTCTGCGATTACGTGGACCTGCTGTGCAACAAACACCGTCTGGACGGAACCAGCCTGCTGACGCTGAGCGAGTACGACCTGCGCTCTCCTCCGCTGGAGCTCAAGGTCCTGGGAGACATTAAACGGCTGATGGTTTCTCTCAGGAAGCTGCAGAAGCAGAACGCAGACGTGTTAGAGGAGCTCGGTCTGTCCTACGACGGACACTCGCCTCAGAACAGCGCAGGTGCTCTTTCTGTTCCTGTTTTTGTCAAGTTTGTTCCCAGTTTTGTGTGTCTTATGTTGTGCAGGCTGAATGGACTGTACTTGTGTAATGGTAAAATCCAAATTTGTAGGAGGCGTTTGCTTTAGAGAGGATGACTTCAAGTGGACTTTCAAGTGCTTTACTCTACAGACAGCTGAAGCACAACACAATAATTTTAATGTCAAGCTCCAAAAAGACACACAAAATAACATAAAGGTATTATTATATATGATTTATGCACTATATTTCAAGTTTTCTGAAGCCATACAGCCATACACAAATTATATAAATTAAATTTATGGTTCTTTTCCAGGTTCCTTTCAGTCAGTAAATTTATTCTAATGGGACTGAAGAAAATTCAGCAACCTTAGCTGTGAAACAAGATACATTTAATAGATGTTAAGTGGACTTTCAGTGGTTTTACTGTATAAACATCTAAAGCACTGCACAATAATTTAAGTACTAGTGCTAAAAATATGTCAAGCTCCAAAAAATATATTATAAAAGGCAGTCCATATGACTTTAGCACTATATTCCAAGTCTTCTGAAGCCATACGTAAACATACATATGGTACTTATCCAAGTTCAATTCCAGTTTTGAGTGAAATATGTAGTAAATAAATTTATTCTGATAGGATTGAAGAAAATATCAGCAACTTTTAACTGTAAAACAAGATGAATTTGGTTGATAAAATGATACCAGAGTGACAATTTCAATAGTGCAGCATTTTATTTAATTTCATTGAAGGTAATTTTCTGGCATTTAAGTATCCTATTTGCTATTTATCTACTTATTTGTTTAAAATATGCAAAGTGAAGTCAGATCTGTGAATCTGTTTTTAGACGGCATTTACAGAAGGTAGGATGACTTTAAGTGGACTATACTATACAAACAGCTAAAGTACAGCAAAATCATTTAACCATTAGTGCTAAAAGACACCAAAAATACTATAAAGATATTATATAAAGCAGTCCATATTATTTATGCACTATATATATCGTCTGAAGCCATATAAGAACACAAATTATACAAAGAACTTTTATGGTATTTACAAAGTTCATTCTCAGTTTGAGTAAAATAAATAGTCAATAAATTTATTCCAATTGGATTGATGAAAATATTGTTCATTATTAGCAACTTTAGCTGTTTCAGAATGTAAAGCAAGATGAATTTGGTTGATAAATTGACAAAAGCATTCAGCTTTATTTCATTCAAGGTTTTGTTCTCTGTTTACGTAATTATTTAAAATATGCAAAGTGATCCAGAAATGGTTTGTGTGTTTCAGGTGGAGTGGACTGGCTGTGTAACGGTGAACCTGCGCGGGATTGCGATGCCGTGTTGGACACTTTGAGCGGCGATCAGTATCATCAGTACAACAACGGCAAATACAAGCAGCAGCCGCGGAGACTGGACCCCGAGTACTGGAAGACCATCATCAGCTCCGTCTACGTGGTCTTCGTCTTTGGCTTCACGTCCTTCGTCATGGTGATCGTCCACGAGCGAGTGCCAGACATGAGAACGTACCCGCCGCTGCCGGACATCTTCCTGGACAGGTGATTTGATCAAAAAATACAGTCAAAACAGTAAAATTGTGAAATATTATTACTATTTGAAATAGCTGTTTTCTATGTGAATATCTGTTCAAATGTAATTTATTTCTGTGATGCGCAGCTGAATTTTCAGCATCATTACTCCAGTCTTCAGTGTCACATGATCTTCAGAAATCATTCTAATATGCTGATTTGCTGCTCAAGAAACATTTCTGATTATTATCAATGTTGAAAACAGTTGTGCTGCACAATATTTCTGTGGAAACTGATGCATTTTAACTTCCAGGATTCACAGATGAATAGAAAGTTCAAAAGAACAGAATTTATTCAAAAAATTAATTTTTTGTAACATTATAGATGTCTTTACTCTGTCACTTCCAATCAATTTAATGCATCCTTGATGAATGAAAATATTAAGTTCTTTAAAGTAACCTGACTGCAAGATCACATTATCCAAAAGTTGCATAACTTTTGCATAACCAATCTCATTACAGTTAGTGATTTCAGCTAGCATTTCCATTTTTGTGAACCATGTCCATGAGATGGTCGTGAGCTGCACATGTGAACCATTTTAAGACATTTTAGGAATTTTTCTAATGCAAAGCATGTTCTAAAAGGCAGGCGATATAATTATTTGGCTTTCTTGAATCTCTAAATGCATTACAGAAAACATGGTCTGCCATCTTGAAATGAGAAAAATGCACTTGGTCTTGATAAAACCTAATTATAAGGGCCTGTTTTCTCCAATATTGTCACGAATTTCTGCTTCACATGACTAGTGCTATTTCTATTTCTAGACTCAAGGCTGTATTTCCTGAACGAATCATAAGCCAATTTGCTCCACTGATCAGCTCATGAGGCTTCTGGGAAACGCAGCCCAGATCAGTCACTTACAGTTTTACATTTCCATTAGGATTCTGCTTTAATTCGGTTTAAACGGTTCTTTCATTAAACTTTTTGAATCAACTTGAACACGAAGGTTTCCCAAACTAGGGTTGGTGATTGGGTGAAAAGCTAATAATTAATTAAAACATTAAAATTTAATTTATTTTAAAAATAAAATCAAAATAACTGCTAAAACTACTTACCTGCATCATGTTACGTGACCATTAACTGTCATTAGAGAACCATATACATGCGAAAGTGTGGTTAAATGATTAACTTTTAAATATCTTTTTAGATTTTTTTAACTTTTTAATAAAAATTTAACATCAATCAATGTTTGGGAATGCTGCATTAAAATAACATTTTTAAGCCGTTTCAGAGAAGATACATTAATGTTGATAGGAATATCATCGAAAGCCTAAGAAAGGTTTGAGTTGTGCTCCAGCACCCCTAAAACTCATCTGACTCCATTTCTTTTTTTCGCTTGCCGATGATTGAGGTTTCTGGCAGCAGAAATAAAAGTAAACAGCTCTGATGGTGAGCTGTACCCATTAGAGGTTTGCAGATGATGATAATTTTCTCCATCATGCACCACAGGACGTGGTTAGAGTTCACAGCTGAAGATGAGCATGAAAACATCATAAAATAACAGCATAAATCACCATCTGTTTGGAGGAGGATTATGTTTTGCTCGCTGTCTCTCTTTATGACCTTTCACCTGCTTCTCTTCTCCCTCCAGTGTACCCAGAATCCCCTGGGCGTTTGCGATGGCTGAGGCCTGTGGCGTGATCCTCTGTTCTGTTTGGCTGCTAGTTCTGCTGCTTCATAAACACAGGTAACAAACATATGCACACACATATTTATAATATATGCATGCATATATACACAATGTATACTTACAAAATATATGCACTCATGCATATATTTTTTTTAAGCTGTTGCATGCAATTTATTGCATAAAATACTGAAATCTTGCACAAAGACAAGACACCAAAATCTCGTACACAATTTTCAGGAATCTTAAAATAATTATTTGTCTCTCTTGGCATAAATAACACTTAGTGTGTGTTTTTTCTCGTCCAAACAAACCATTTCCAACAGTAGCGCAATGAAAGTCATTTCAGAGGTGGAGGGAATTATTATATTTCAATGAAAGATTATGAAGACAAACATTTTTCTCCTGTAGAATAATATGCACCAGTAAAACATGCACAATAGTAGCAGGAATGTGTGTTGAAAACATTAGGTTTGGACATGGACAGCAGCAGCATCTCTTCATCTGACGCTCACAGAAAGCAAAGGTCAGGCCATCAAAGAGGCTTTTATCCCTGACCCTGTGTTTCTGTCAGGTCGATCCTGTTGAGGCGGTTGTGTAGTCTCATGGGGACGGTCTTCATGCTGCGCTGCATCACTATGTTTGTGACGTCTCTCTCTGTCCCGGGTCAACACCTGCAGTGCACAGGGAAGGTATGGACATCATCACACACACACACACAGACATACAGACATACACAGACATACATACATACACACACACACACACACACACACACACACACACACTCTCTCTCTCTCTGATCCATAGCCCAGTAAACTACATGAAGACTGTTCTGAAAGATAGGCTGCATAACGATGAGATTGCATTGCATGTCCTTCATGGAGAAGCAGATCCCAGAAGCGTTTTCCTTCTCCAGTGAACGTTCCTATGCACAATCCTATCACAATTATTTTTGGTCCTAAAATATTTACTTCGATTTCTCTTGACATTTTTATTAATATTAGGTATTAATAAAAATAATATTAATATTTTAATCATTTAACAATACATTTGCATGTTCATAGTTTGCTGATGTCACTTAACTGTCACTTGACATACAGGTAAACAAATAAAATCCTGCATCTTTTTGTAAGTGTTAATGGTTTTAATTGTAAGATTATTTATTTTAATTTTTAGATATTTCTTTATTTAATTAATTATTAGCTTTAAAAAACTCATGAACACCCTGCAATAATCTGGCCCTTTTTTTTGCATAAAGATTTTTTTTTTGCATTATGATGTCCCCTTTATTATTATTATTATTATTATTATTATTATTATGTCATTATAAATTTTCTGAATACTTATTCTAATGTGAGTAAAAATAAATATGGTACTAAAGCTATTTTTATTTTAAACAGCTTAAATTAAAAGCATGTGTATATATAACATTTTTGTTGCATAAAGAATTTTTTTGCATTGACATTGTTTTCATGACAAATTTATCCTAATTTATTATTATTATTATTATCTATAGTACAAAAAAGTATTGAAATGATTTTTATATTAAACTGCTTCAATTAAAACCAAAACAACCATAATTGCCATAATGTTTAATATTTTACACTTTCATTTAGAGTAATATTTCTTTTTTCCTTGTGATTTTTAAAATAAAGTATGACCTAGATAAAACGTGAAAAATGTTATTATTAACTGCAAACTCTATTGAAAATGAAGTCATTTGTCATAATAAGCCGTCTCTCTGTGTATTTCTGTCCGTGTGTCAGATATACGGTGACATGTGGGCGAAGCTGCAGCGTGCCGTGGCCATATGGAGCGGTTTTGGCATGACGCTGACCGGAGTGCAGACCTGTGGAGATTACATGTTCAGCGGACACACCGTCGTCCTCACCATGCTCAACTTCTTCGTCACTGAGTGTAAGTTCACACACAATAGCTATGTTTCCATCCAAAGTTATGAATTAAACTTATGTGCAAAATTGGAATATCGCATAAAACATTTGCGAATAAAGCACCGTTTCCATCCAGTGAGTTGAAGAGAACAAAATCATCACTTCCTGATTAACTTGCGCTAAATATCATGAAGAAAAATGAAATTTGCTGCAGCGTAGTAGAAGGCGCCGTGCTATATATAATATTTTTGTATACGATAAATTACGAGCTTGAGAGCGAACAGATGAAACGCAGTCATATTATTTTTATTTTCAGAGCCTGCTGTTTAGGAACGCAGTTCTGGGAGTTAATTATAACGAAGCACTTTGACGAGACTTTACTCAAGCATTTAAGAATGACAAAACTAGCATTTCAGATGCTGTGAATGAGATCGGTCCATTTGTTGGTCCAGTTCTATGCTGCCCCATAGCAAAGTTGCATCTTTTTTGATGCGCATTAAGGAATTTATTTGGTAAAAGTGTTTCCATTGTAGTTTATGCGCATGTTTTCTTACAGATAAGAAATTTATCCTACTTAGGTGAGTGCGTAAGTTTTTTTTTTTTTAATGCGCATTTTTAGAATTTATGCGCATCTTGGCATTTCCATCCAGCGTTTTTTTATTTTTTATTTATTTTTTTAGTCGATTCAATTCAAGTTTATTTGTATAGCGCTTTTCACGATACCAATCATTGCAAAGCAGCTTTACAGAAAATATTACGTTTCAACATTATATTTAGGAGTAGGTTATTAGCGGTGACTATGGCAGAAATGTACAGTAAGAATCATGCAGTTAGTTACAAATTACACATAATCAATCAGACGGTGAACACTATTAACTGCAATGATTATATGTTGCGATTAAGCAAAATCTGGTAGTTTTACATGTTGTTCCAGGGTTAGCACCATCTGAGGTCTTCTGGGGGGTTATCCCAGTCGATATCCCAAAATGTGTTTAAAAATAGGAGGATGGAAACATAGCTACTACTAGGGGTGTCGAAATTAATCGTTTCTACGATGCATCGTGATGCAGACGAGGATGATTCGGTATTGGTTCAGTAATAACCGATTATAATGTACTGATGATCTTCTGACGTCATTTGTTGCATACATGCTTCGTCGCAAGAAGCATACAATGGCGGAGGGAGGCGAGACTCGAGTGCGAGTAATTAAAAATGATCCAACTACTTAAAAAGCTGACTTACAAATGAGGACAATGGAAGCAATCAAAATCAACAAAAGAGCAATGATATGCAAATGCTTTAACGTCTAAAGTGCTATAATAATAAAGTCTCAGATAGTTTAACGCAGTACATGTGGCAAAAGTTTTTTTTAAATTATATAATAAATAAAAAGAAAACATAGAATAGTAAAAGAATAGAGCAAGCTAGTGTTAGAGGCCTTTTTGCTTTTGTGAATTGTATAATAAATAAAAAGAAAACAAATAGATTGAATACAAAAAGATTAGAAAAGCTAGTGCTAGTGAAAGAAAACAAGGAGTAAATAAATAGAGTGCAAGTCTAAAAGGGACAAGTTTTTTTTTTTAAAGAATAGAATTAGAATAGAGAGTGCTAGAGTTAAAGGGTCAAATAAAGATGGAAGAGATGTGTTTTTAGTCGATTCTTGAAGATGGCTAAGTACTCAGCTGCTGGGATTGAGTTGGGCAGGAGGGAACATTTCATTTAAAAGTCCGTGAAAGTGATTTTGTGTCTCTTTGGGACGAACGATAAAGTGATGTTCACGTGCAGAACGCAAGCTTCTAGAGGCACATAAGTCTGAAGTACTGAATTTAGGTAAAGGGGTGCAGAGCCAGAGGGGGTTTTGTAGGCAAACATTAATGCTTTGAATTTTATGCGAGCAGCTGTTGGTAGCCAGTGCAAATTGATAAACAGAGGTGTGACGTGCATTCTTTCCAGCTCATTAAAAATTAATCTTGCTGCTGCATTCCGTTCATATATCTGACTGCTTGTATTTATTGACAAAATTATATACGTGTGAAGTAAAATTGAGGATGCAGTGCATCGTCAATGCATCGAATTGAACCGAATTGATGACATGATAATCTCAATCAAACCGAACTGTGAGACCAGTGTAGGTTCACAACCCTAATAGCCACTGATTCTTGTGGTTTTGTGAGGAGCATTGTGTTTGAGACCCTCCTCTCTGTCCGCAGACACGCCACGCAGCTGGAACTTCATCCACACGCTCTCCTGGGTCCTCAACCTGTTTGGCATCTTCTTCATCCTGGCGGCACACGAGCATTACTCCATCGACGTCTTCATCGCCTTCTACATCACCACCAGACTCTTCCTGTACTACCACACGCTGGCCAACACTCGCGCCTACCAGCAGAGCCGCCGTGCGCGCATCTGGTTCCCCATGTTCTCCTTCTTCGAGTGCAACGTTAACGGACCTGTTCCAAACGAGTACTGCTGGCCGTTCGCTCGCCCCGCTCTCTTCAGACGCCTCATCCGCTGATTCCCAACAGACGCTGCTGATTCTTCAGATGCCATGATGTAGAGGAGGCCAAAACCTCTCGATCAACACACACACACACACACACAGATTTCCTCCAGTAGCTGTTGTCTTTAAAGGGATTTCTGTGCCCTATGCTGGCTTATTTTATTTCATGTCGGAAACTAAAACTACTAAACTGGAACTATGAAAGTCTTGCTTTTCCTGTCGACTGGAAAGCTTCTTAAAATGGTTTGCATGACAGTCAGTATTCATTTCACCTAGTTTCATAATAATCCTGTAGATACTTGACGTTATAAATTCCTGGTTTCTCCCAAAGACAGTTCAGATTTTTAGCGTTGTAAAGATACTGACATGATCAACCTTTGAAGCAATATGAAACCTCTTACTGTTCTGTTTTATGTGAAACTGGATGGTTTTAATCGAATTATGATTATTGCATTTTGGTCTTATTGCCATTATTGTTGCTATTTTCATAGTGCGGACTTTATTTTGGCAGTATTAGTGTCTATATGGGATGACAAAATGAAAATACTGTGTTTAAGACTTGCATTGAATAGAAATTGTCTCCTGTATTTCAGTGAATCTCACAAAATATCATTATATATATATATATATATATATATATATATATATATATATATAAAACAAAAAATAATAAACATGTTTGT
>JAFVLL020021158.1:0-17312 GCA_021397915.2 Tor tambroides | reverse complement strand
CTAATAAAGTGGCCAGTGAGTGTGTGTATATATATATATATATATATATATATATATATATTATTTATTTAGATTTAATTTTAGTTTTAATGCCTGTATATTTTAACTTCTGTTTGTTTGTTTTTTCTTTTGGACATTTAAAATGTTTCTTCCTATTTGGTTAAATTTGAACCATTAACCCACAACATGAAACAGTTGTAACAATCAGGTTAGTTTCAACAAATAACACTTTTCAACAAATAACACTTTAAATGAAATCACACAGAAAACTCAACAGTAATTCAATGTAGATGAACAGTTCTCAGTCCATGAAGCAAGTGTGCATGTATGTGTGTAAAGAAAGTTCCTTCAAATCCAACTGATGAATCCAATGAATGCAAAAGTCTCTTGGTGCAGCAACAAACAGTTCTGTTCAATACTCAGTGTTGAGGTAATTGATGAGAAAAAATACCACAAGGAATGGATGAGTTCCGCTGGTAACAGCAATTAAGGTACAGATCACGTTATGAATAGCAGGATTTCCTCTTCTTGTCTCTGCTTAGGGTTCTCTGGCTGGGTGGCTCGCCATCTCAAGATCACAGCTTATTCCAGACTCACAAAAAAAAAAACCTGACCTGTTTATACAAACAGGGTCACAAATATCACAGACAATTTATATGAGTATAATACTCCTCAAAGCTCCAAAAAATCTTTCAAACATCAACTCAAACTGGTTGTAAAATACAATTGGAGTGCTTTTGTCACTCAATTTGTAAACAAGACATTCACATGTGTGATAATGCTGTGCTAGTTAGCATTCTTAGTACATAACATTACTTCTGTTTAGTACATAGTACATTAACACATACCCTCTGACCGTAAATACATATAAACTGGCATAAAAAAACACATCAGAACATCAATATATCATATAAACACTCAATTCCAACAAACTGAACATCATATTATCTTGAACTCACCAAACCTTGGAAATTTCAATACAGAATTATTAACCATATTGGATTCTATGTGGCTCACAATCCACCATCATCCACTTCAATATCCTCAATCATCGTGCTAAAAATGACCTAATAACATTTATAAAGGGATTACAACATCACATAACATATTATTTATGCGTATCAAAAAGGATGATTATTATTGTTACGGGGCAAACAAGACGTGAGATGTGCAGATCCATTTGCAGGGCTTTTATTCAGAGACGTGGTCACAAAACAAGCAAGGTTCATGCAATGGCAAACAGGTACAACACAGGCAAGACAAAGAGTAGTCCTAGGGCAAGCGTGGGTCTTCGATCGGCGAACAATATCCAACAGGGCAAGGCAGAGAGATAATCCAGGTACACGAGCAATAGTCCAAGAGAGGTGCAAACAGAGTCCGAACGGGAAGGCAAAGGGTTAATCCAGGAAACACGAGCAAGAATCAAAACACTAGAAAACAAGGCAAGGCAAGGCAAAGGCAAGGCAAGACTATGACAACTAACTTGGCTCTGTAGAGTAGCTATCGCTTGGAGAGAGATATACGCTATACAATACTCGGCAATGATAGAGAGGAAGTCCATGGCTTAAATAAGGCGTGTAATCAGTGCAATCAGTTGTGTGATCAGTGCAGTCAGCTGTGTGTGTCGTCAGTGCAATGGATGATGGGAATTGTAGTTTGAGGTGACGTGTAACAGTTTGTGTAGTGCAAGAGTCAATGTGGTGAGCGAATGACCTCAGGTGGTGAGCCCCGGAGCGGCTTCCAGACGCTCCTATACAATCCAGGAGGGCGGTGGAGCGGAGGCGGAACAGGGGGAGGGATGGAGGGCCAGGTCCACGTGGAAGTGGAGTGGTCAGGAACCGAGGTAGAGCCGGCAGAACAGGGCACCAAGGCGGAGCAGGGAACCAGGGCAGAACCAGGACGGAGCAGACGGAACTGGAGCCCACCAGGGCGGAGCAGACGGAACTGGAGCCCACCAGGGCAGAGCCGACGGAACAGGAGTCCACCAGGACGGAGCAGACGGAACTGGAGCCCACCAGGGCGGAGCAGACGGAACTGGAGCCCACCAGGGCGGAGCAGAAGATCTCCACTGCAGAGCAGAAGACCACCAGACCGGAGTAAATGACCACCGCGGCGGAGCAGAAGATCTCCACGGCAGAGCAGGCAGAGCAGAAGACCACCACGGTGGAGCAGACGGAACAGCAACCCCTGATAGAGACTGGGATCTAGGGAAAACTGAGACACAAGAGACAGAGAGAGCATGTACGGACTCAAGAACCAAGGCAGGGAACATAGGAAGTCCATCAATCTTTTTCCTGGTGGCAACTGAGAGGGCAAACAGTCCATAAGCAAACTCCCTGATCAACACTGGACAGGCAGAAAATTCAAAATTTAAGTCATTGACTGGAACTGGACAGGAAGACAGTTCAAAATCTGACTCATTGACAGTGACTGGACAGACAGGCAATTCAAAATTTGACTCATTGACTGGAACTGGACAGGAAGACAGCTTAAGACCTGACTCATTGACAGTGACTGGATCAGACAGTTTAGTGACAGAAACGGGCAAAACAAACAATTCAAAAACAGACTCATTGAAGAAAACTGGACTGACAGATATTTCAGTGACTGAACCTGGACTAGCAGACAGTTCAAAATCAGGCTCTTTGGTCGAAACGGGACAGACATAGAGTGCATTCATGGTTTCAGAGTCCATGACAGGCAGGGTTAAGAGTTCCACGGTGGGTCCTTGGGCTGTGACAAGGCTACTAGAGCCTACAGGGAGCTCGGGTAAGGTTTCTGGGATCGTAACTGGACTAGTGGGGCAAAAAACAGATTCATAGATTGGAATGGCACAAACACATGGTTCAACATCAGACACAATGCTTAAATCAGGACCTACAGAGAGTTCAAATCCAGACTCAACAACAGCATTAAGACAGACAGACAACTCAAGTTTAGATTCCTTGACGCAAACAGGCAGGACAGACAGTTCAAAACCAGATACATTAGATGAGACTAAACAAATGGACAGTTCAAAATCAGCCACCATGGCTGATTCAGCACAGGACGAGAGTTCAGAGATGGCCTCCTCGGTCGGGTCAGAACAGGACAAAAGTTCATAAGTGGCCTCTGTAGCCATGACAAGACAGGACGAGAATTCAGGGACAGCCCTTCTGGCTGCAACAGGACAGGCAAAGAATTCACAGACGGCCTCTATAGCTGCGACAGGACAGGATGAGGATTCGCAGACGGCCTCCATAGCCGTGACAGGACTGGACGAGGATTCATAGACGGCCTCCATAGCCGTGACAGGACAAGACGATGATTCGCAGACAGCTTCCATAGCCGTGATAGGACTGGACGAGGATTCATAGATGGCCTCCATAGCCGTGACAGAACAAGACGATGATTCGCAGATGGCCTCCATAGCCGTGACAGGACTGGACGAGGATTCATAGACGGTTACCACTGACACCTCTGAAGGTTCTGCAGCAGATGCCGCCACCTCTGGAGGTTCTACAGTGGTAACATCAGGGAACAGGTAGAGTTCATTAACAGGACAGGTACAGTGCTCATCTACGGTTCCTTCGACCGTGATATGACGGGCTGGACATGAATTGCTGGGCGCCACCACCACGCAAGGAGCTGAAGCGAGCACCGCCGCTTCGGGAGGTTCTGCAGCATGCGCCGCCACCTCTGGAGACATCACAGTGGACATCGCCACCTTGAGCAGTTCTGTGGTGGTGTACGCAGCCCAAACGCAACATAAAGTGATCCCCATCATGGGAAGCGCTTCAGACAGGGGAATTAGTGCAGGAACAGGAGGGTTAAAGTGAGCTGGTTTGGGAATACCAGCAGTGTGTGCTGACACCAGCGGTGGATCCTCCACACTGGATGCCAACCTCTGACGCTTGATGACAGCTTCCCTTGATAGGACAGTGGAGGGTTGCAGTACAACAACCGCAACAGGACGTGGTTCTGGGGTGGTAGACATGACGTGAAGCGGTTCTGGAAGGTCAAACGAGACATGGAGAGGCTCTGGCAGATCGGACGAGACATGGCGTGGTTCTGGGAGATCAGCTGAGACGTGACGAGACTCTAGGAGATCATCTGAAATGTGACGAGACTCTGGCAGATCGGCTGAGACGTGACGAGACTCTGGCAGATTGGCTATGACGTGACGTGACTCTGGATGACCAGCTGTGACACATTCACAATGTGGAAGACCAGCTGAGACGTGAAGAGACTCTGGAAGACCAGCGGAGACGTGACTTGACTCGTGACGATCAACGGTGACTTGACTGGACTCGCGATGATCAACTGTGACTTGACTGGATTCATGAAGATCAGTGGTGACTTGACTGGACTCATGGAGATCAATGGTGACTTGGCTGGATTCAAGAAGATCAGCAGTGACTTGACTGGACTCATGAAGATCATCTAAAACTGGACTTGGATCTTTAAGATCAACTGTGACGTGACTTGGCTCATGTAGATCGACTGTGTATTGGCTTGACTCATGACTGGCAGCAATGGCATGATGGAGTGTTGTTGTGTCCGCCATTTTGCGATCAGGTTCCGCTGTCGCCGCCATTTTGTGAGCGTGCTCTGGTGCGGCAGTCATCTCACGAGTGAGTGCGGCGTCGCGTTCCTCCGCGACACCCACAGTGAACGCTGAATCATCAAAGCATAATCCAGAAACTGACTGAGTGACAAACGCGGACCCTCATGAATTAGATTAGATTTCAGTGGTTGATTAACACCCTCACAGAAAAAGTCTATCAAAACACAGTCTGGTAGATCAGAGTAATAAGCAATACTCTTGAAGATAGTCCCCGAGCGAACGTGTGCCCTGTTCGAGGGCTAATAACAGTCTTGCAATATCCATACCTGGCCACTGTCCACTTGAGAAGCCGCTGGATCCTTGTGTGGCCGAGTATTCTGTTACGGGGCGAACAAGACGTGAGACGTGCAGATCCATTTGCAGGGTTTTATTCAGAGACGTGGTCACAAAACAAGCAAGGTTCATGCAACAGCAAACAGGTACAACACAGGCAAGACAAAGAGTAGTCCTAGGGCAAGCGTAGGTCTTCGATCGGCAAACAATATCCAACAGAGCAAGGCAGAGAGATAATCCAGGTACACGAGCAGTAGTCCAAGAGAGGTGCAAACAGAGTCCGAACGGGAAGGCAAAGGGTTAATCCAGGAAACACGAGCAAGAATCAAAACACTAGAAAACACACAAGACAAGGCAAGACTATGACAACTAACTTGGCTCCGCAGAGTAGCTATCACTAAGAGAGAGATATACGCTATACAATACTCGGCAATGACAGAGAGGAAGTCCATGGCTTAAGTAAGGCATGTAATCAGTGCAATCAGCTGTGTGATCAATGCAATCAGCTGTGTGTAGTCAGTGCAATGGATGATGGGAATTGTAGTTTGAGGTGACGTGCAACAGTTTGTGTAGTGCAAGAGTCAATGTGATGAGCGAATGACCTCTGGTGGTGAGTGAACGGAAGTGCATGGACAGGATTCGTGACAGTTATATTTGCCTTTTAATCCCTTTTGGTGACACTCGTGATCTGCGAAGCGCGTGCTCTCTCTCTCTCTTGTTATACGTCCCATCTTAGTGACATCATACACAGCGCCAATCTTATGACAAAATGTTGCACATTTTTCAGTTTTAATTAAATTATTTTAGTTTTCACTGCACAGTATGACTTTTGTTTAGACATTTACTTAAATTATTTAATATTCTTTTGTGAAAATAAATTGATGACAATTTATTTCATTTCTCTTAACCAGCTCAATTCTGACCTGTGTTACATATATCTCTCATGTCTGTGTGTGGAATATTCACTGAGTTTCACTTCATTTTAGTGACGCGTTTCTAAATGAAGATCACAGAGACCAAGGTGGCAACTCAGTGTACCCTGTTTGTTTTCTTTATTTTACAAAAGCAAAAAGTTTTGTTGTCATTATGTGTATATACAAATAAAAGTAGACCCTTTACAGATTCGATAGATGTACTGCTCTTATCTGTATGATTAAAAATGACGAAGTAATTTAAGTTCCTTTAGGGGCTATCAGAAAAAAATGCAACAAAATGCGCTGGCGCGTTTGTCGACCCCAGAGGGTTAATGCAAAGTGGACACCATGTAAACCATTTATTCTTGAGCTATAAACATTAATAACCTGTGAAAGTGCATCTTAATGTAAATTGAACAACCGTTAATCATTTGTTAATGAATTATAAATGTTAGTAAGCTATGAAAGTGAATCTTCATGTAAAGTGAACAACTGTGAACCATTTATTAATGTTGGGTCCTTACCAAGTCTCTTTGTAAAACCTGTGATGAATTGTGACTGGTTGACCAAAGAATTCTTAGTGAAATATACCGAACAAACAAATTATGCTCTACTGAGGCAAAAATAAACAGCCACAGAACTGAACTGAAACCACTCAAATACACTCTTAAAAATGCTGGGTTAAAAGCAACCCAACTTGGATTATTTGGCAACCCAGCACTGGGTAAATATTGGACAGAACACATGCTGGGTTATTTTCACCTAGCTGGTTGGGTTGAATGTTTTTACTCAACAGGCTGGGTTGTTTTATTTAGGTCATTTATTATTTAAAAATGACTATATTGCTGGCTTAAAATTGGCTTAAAATCCCACACAGAATTACTAGACACAATCAAAAGATGAACATTTAATAATAAGCAAGAACACCCATGGACAAAAATATAAGAAAAATTGATTGTATTTGAGTGAATGCAGCATCGTTTACAATATTGCATACATTTAAACTCATTTAACAAGCATAATAGAAATAAAAAATGAGACATTTAAAAGTAGAATTTTAATTTAAGTCTATTCAACCGTTCTCTCTAATCCCTTTTCACCAAAATAGTCCCGCTTCTCGTGCCGGTGTGTCGTTGAAATCTTAACCGGTGATGGGGTGCTGTTCAGCGGGGAACTGCGAACCTGAAAGATACCTTGACTGACTCCACAACCTGCCCATAAACAAACAGTACAGAGTTCTGAGAATATGTTTTAACATCCGAATTAATTAGAATCAGTATTATAATGAATAAAATCTGTTTATGTTTTGCAAGACAAGGTGATTCCATCAAGTGTTATGACCGCTGCTAACGCAACCGACTGACATCTCGTACTTTTATGTTGCATTGCGTAAAATAATATAATTTACAGCATAGTAAAGACATTGTAAATTAAATAAAATGCATACAAACCTTTAATTCACTGAAGAAATGCACCAAATTGGCGGTGACGTCACTGAGAACCGCTCTCTCCTGTAGAGTACTCAAAAAACCTGCGCTACGACTGGAACTCAGATGCTGGGTTGTTTCGTCAGAGACAGCCTCAACCCAGTGGTTGGGTAGAAAAAATAACCCAGCATTAAAAATGACCTAGCAGCTTAGTTACAGAAAAACTACCTAGCACCTGGTTAAAAAATATTAAAAATAACCTAATAAAATGACCCAATAAGCTGAACCCAGCATTTGGGTTAAAAAAATAACCCAGCATTTTTTAGAGTGTACAGTTGTATTCATAGTTGTGCAACAATTTATCACTCTGTCTGTGTTTGTCCAGTTTTTTTTTTTTTTTTACTGATCTTTCAATTCCATGCACAGAAATTAATTTATTCAAGTCATTTCATTCATTTGAGAGGGCTGAAAATGTTCTATGTTCTAATGTTCATAATATTCATGTTCTAATTCAGATGGCGTCAGCGTGTTTGGCCTGCCGTCTGCCGCTCTCTTATGAATTCGTATGGATGTTTGCCTGGTTTCATAGTTGCTGCACCCTTGGTCTATGACCGACAATCACTAATGGATATTCGTACCTCATTTATGGACATTTACAAGCCGGACGTGGAGCGCGTTTTTAACCAAAGGCATGGGAGTTTCTCTACGGACATTCCAGACTGTATTCACCAGTGGCCTCTCAATATATCACAGAGAAAGTGCAGGAGGAAATGCAGGAATCGGGGAGTACTTAGTATCAAACTGAAAGTACATCTTCAGGCTGGTTTCCTGTCAAGCCCTTCTCCTGAGTTGTTTTATGGTGGCTCTGTTGCCTGTTGGCTGCTAGAGAGAAAGGTTTCATGGAGGAGGAACGTTGCACCATTCCAGAGCTTGTTCACGTCATGGCCGCCAATCCAGAGCTACTTCACAAGATGACTGCCAGTCCAGAGTTTCCCCACAAGAGGGCCACCAGTCCATAGTCCCTTTGCAAGATGGCCACCAATCCAGAGTCTCTCCACAAGATGGCCGCCAGTCCAGAGTCTCTTCACAAGATGGCCGCCAGCATAGAGTCCCTTTGCAAAATGGCTGCCAACCCAGAGTCTCTCCACAAGATAGTTGCCAGCTCAAAGTTTCTTCACAAGATGGCCACCACACCAGAACCTCCAGCCATCATGGATGTCACGCTGCAGTCTTCAGCCATCACAGAAGCCACTCCAGTATTCCCGGTCACTGTGAACGGTCACATTTGAAGACACCCAGGCATTTCTCAGGTGTTTGAGGTTGGTTTCTAGTTTGGCGGACCCACTGCTGGTTTCACTCAGAGCAGAGGGCATCCCTAGGGCCTCAGCTCTGGTTGTCACAGAGACTGTTCTTCTATCCTCAGTTCTCCCTGTAATGCCGGTTGCCATTCTATTTGTTTGGGCTACACACTGATTTTCTACTCCTCCAGAGCCCTCTGTAGTACACAAGTCCGCTCCAGAGCCCACTCCAGTCGATGAGTCTGCTCCTGAGACTGTTCCAGTCCTTTAGCCCGCTCCAGTCCATGAGTCTGCTCCCGAGACTGTTCCAGTGCTTTAGCCCACTCCTGTCCATGAGTTTGCTCCAGAGCCTGCTCCAGTCCTCAAATCCACCCGAGCCTGCTCCTGTCCTTGAATCTGCTCCAGAGCCTGCTCTAGTCCTTGAATACGCTCTAGAGCCTATTCCAGTCGATGAGTCTGTTACCGAGACTGCTGTAGTTCTTCAGCCCACCCCAGTCCATGAGTCTGCTCCAGAGCCCGCTCCAATCCTCAAATCTGCCCTAGAGCCTGCTCCTGTAATTGAATCTGCTCCAGAGCCCGCTCCAGTCCTTGAATTCACTCCAGAGCCTGCACCATTCCTGAACTCTCTGTTTGTCCTGTCACGGCTAAGGACACAGTTCCTAAACTCTCAGTCTATGAACTCTCTGTTTGTCCTATCATGGCTAAGGAACTCTCTGTACTGTCTACCTGTTCTGTTACAGCGGCAAAGGCCATTGTTAACCTCTCTGTGCTCTTTGTTTCAGTCTCACCTGATCCGCTGTGGTGGTTCCCTGCACCATCTGCTCCACTGTGGGGATCTTCCATCTTATCTGTTCTGCTGTGGTGGTCATCAGCTCCACTGAGGGGATCTTCAGACCCATCTGCTCAGCCCTGGTGGTCTTCTGCTTCACCCTGGTGGTCTTCAGCTCCACCTGCTCCATCCTGCTGGTCTTCAGCTCTGCCCTGGTGGCCTTCAGTTCTGCCTGCTCCACCCTGGTGGCCTTCAGCTCCACTGAGGGGATCTTCAGACCCATCTGCTCAGCCCTGGTGGTCTTCTGCTTCACCCTGGTGGTCTTCAGCTCCGCCTGCTCCATCCTGCTGGTCTTCAGCTCTGCCCTGGTGGCCTTCAGTTCTGCCTGCTCCACCCTGGTGGCCTTCAGCTCCACCTGCTCAGACTTGGTGGTCTTCAGCTCTGCCTGCTCCGCTCTGATTGTCTTCAGCTCTGACCTGGTGGTCTTCAGCTCAGCCTATTTCACCCTTGTAGTTTTTAGCTCCACCTGCTCTGCCCTGGTGCTCTTCAGCCCTGCCCTGGTGGTCTTCAACTCCACCTGCCCTGCTCTGGTGGACTTGAGTCTCTTCTTGTTTAGCCCTGGTCGGGGGGGCTGCTATGTCACGATCTCCAGCTTGAGTTGAGTGCCCATAATCTCCACCAGAGTGCACTCTTCCCGTCTTCTGGATGGTATCAGGAACTGCAATTCCCATGATTCATTTCCCAGACTCATTTTGTTCAGATTCCTGCCACCTGTTTGTAATTATCTCATTCATGTTTGCCTATTTAAGCCTGTGTGTTTTTGCTAGACTTTGCATTGTCTTGTTCACTGTTAGTGTTGCCCTGCATTTTGGGACATTAACCCTGTTTCCTGTCATGGTCTTGGTTCTGTGTCGTTTCCTTGGACTTACTTGCCTGCCTTCGACCTCAGTTGTAATGTGGATTGCTTATACTGCAGTTCTGACCTTTTGCTTGTATGCAGAGGTGGGTAGAGTACCCAAAAACTGTACTCAAGTAAAAGTACTTCTAGAAATATTTACTCAAGTAAAAGTAATAGTCTGAATAGTTACTTGAGTAAGAGTAAAAAAATATCGGATAAAAAAACTACGCAAGTAGATAGTTACTAGTTACTTTTGATCATATACTGAATATCTATAGTCTATTTTTGGTAACACTTTACAATAAGGTTCATTAGTTAACTACATTAGTTAACATAAACTAAGAATGAGCAATAATTCTTCAGCATTTAGCCTATCTTAGTTAATATTAATTTCAGCATTCACTAATGCATTATTAAAATCACAAGTTGTGTTTGTTAACATTAGTTAATGCTCTATGAACTAACATGAAAAAACAATGAACAACTGTAATTTCATTAACAAAGATTAACAATTAGTGTAATAACTTCATTGTTTGTTTATGTTAGTTAATATGTTAACTAATGTTAACAAATGACACCTTATTGTAAAGTGTTACCCTATTTTTATTTAGATATATAGATACATTTATGCCGTTCAAAATATTTTTAATGTTTTTTTCATGTAATTTATTTCAGTGATGCAAATCAGAATTTTCATCAGCCTTTACAGCAGTCTTCAGTGTCACATAATCCTTCAGAAATCACTGAAATATGTTGATTTACTATCAATGCTGTTCTTTTTAGCTTTCTGTTCATAAAAGAATCCTGAACAAAATGTCACAGGTTCCAAAAAATTAAGCAGCAAAACTGTTTCCAACACTGGTAATAAATCAATATGTTAGAATGATTTCTGAAGGATCTCTGAAAACTGGAGTAACAACTGATGAAAATTCTGATTTGCATCACTGATTAAAATTTTAAAATATATAAATTATGTATTATATATGTATGTATTTAACCTCTGACATGGGGAAGAGTGAAAACTCCTCACATGACCGCTACTGAACATCTTAACATAACGAAACAAATGCACATTGACGGATTTTCTTCTGTCTGTTCTGAAAAATGTAAACAAATGTATATTTCTGTAAAGGCAAAGGCATTCTTTGGAACAAGTCACGCGCCACTGCGCAGAGCTAACGCAGGTTTGGGGGTGTTCATTTCATACTCTGTGATAGCTTATTTAATGTATAAATTATACATTGTATTTAATGTATAAGGTATATGTTCAACAAACTGTTACTATCTATACCTGTGGAACCGTAGACAACACACGCGGTGTTCATCTAATAAAGATCTTCATAGCTAGCAAACAATAGCCTTTGCAGATTTGTTTTCAATTGACTGTAGATCCAAAGGCACGTCTTCAACGCTCTTGATATTCTGTTACAACTCTAAGTGAGAACCGCTTCAGACGACTCAGCATGTGCGTCAGGGAACTGAACAAATCAGATGATTCGCTAATCAATTCACTGGTTTGCCAACTGGTTTGATCAAGCCTTTGAACAGAATTGAATCAAAAGAATGAATCATTCTTGTATGGGCATCGCTCAATGCCCAGAGAAAAGTAGACGGCGCATTTGGTATAAACTGAAGAATTTTTAGCTTGTATTGCATTAAGATAAAGTATCGAGAGGAGTGTCACCCACAGTAACTAAGTACCGTTTTTTCACTAAAAATGTACTTAAGTAAGAGTAAATGTACCCATCTTTAAATATACTCTAAAAGTATTAGTTACCCAAAAAATGTACTAATTTTATTTAAATACATAAAATGTACAAGTAAATGTAACGAAGTAAATGTAACTCGTTACTACCCACCTCTGCTTGTATGGATCATGATTGTGGACTACACTCAAAAGCTAAAGCTTGCGTTTGGATCTCCTAGTCACGTCTCCGAGCAGTACACTTAACAGAAAGATTAACACTTTCCTTGACCACTTTTAAGTCTCTTTTAAAAACGTATCTTTTAAAAATATTCCCTGACTTATTAATCATCTTTTTTATTTTTTTAATTATGGTCTTCATCTAGTACTTTGTCCTTTAAATGTTTACATTTTGTTCCTCTTTTTTAACATTTATTTTTTTTATTTTATTGTGGCTTTCTGTTAATATTTTGCCTTTCAATTGTGTTTCTCTTCAGATTTGCTTGAACCTTTGTACAGCACTTTGGCTTAAAAGTTATTAGAGGTACAACAGTGCATTCATATATTTTCGATGCAGAGTGCAAATGCAAATGGCTGTGCATTTATTTGTGTTTTTAACTCAATGGGATCAAAATGAAGCCGTCTGAAACTAAAGCTGTGTGTGTTGTCTGTCTCCTCTCTTCCCACTCCACTCTGCAGCACACCATGCCCACTTTTGTAGCATTTTTCAAAACTGTGGTGAGAACTAACCAATGCTGAAACAGGGGGTTTCATGACCCTTTAAATGATTACTTTACCTCCTGAGTCTTTCAATTATTTGTCAAGTAACAGAAGTAATAAAATAAGCATTCAAGTCACAGAGACAGTACTTCACATCTTCAGTATACCTCAGAAATACCCAAGAAAAGGTAAAAATAAAATAAAGATAAACTAAACCTTTGTTTTGCTTTTATAATTAAAAATGAATGATAATGTTACAGATCATCAAAAGTTAAATTTCCTAAGTTGATTTGTGATAGGCCTATCTTTTTGATGTTATTCTTTAAAACATTTTTTGCAACTATAGTATTTTTTCATCATATTACAAACTAACTGTTCTGTTTTTCATGTTTAATCAGTCAATCTTTTTGTTTCTGTTCATTTAGAAAAAAAAATGTATTCAGGTGAAATGGAGAAAGTGAAGAGAAAATAAGGTGCAAGAGGAAACAATATATACAACTTAAAAATGAGAAAAGCACCTAGTGGATCACATCTCACTGTAACACAGCTTTAGGAAGTGTGCTAGACACAGGCCCAGCCCTCTTCCCAGCACTCTTTCTCATGCTGAACCACTTGCTCTGTTTAGGGAAAATAAGAGAAAACAGTGAGTCAAGCCTTAGTGTTTGGAAGCGGCTGCCCAGACTGTTAATTAAGAAGGATGAATTAAAAACAGCCCTGTCTAGTCCTCCCCTACCCCCAGCCCTTTGAACAACTTTGGCTTTGAAGGCTTTTTGAAAAAGAAATAGGAATAAAAAAGAGCAAAAAAAAAAAAAAAAAAAAAAAAAAGGGTATCCCTTTTTTCCAAACACATACACACACACACACACACACACACACACACACACACACAAAGTTTGCTATTGTCCTGGGAACTCTCACTGTTTATTTTTAGATAAATTAAGATTGTTTGCAGCTAAACATCACCTAGTGAATTCATTCTTATTTGACATGTCAGCATTCATAAACGTATTCCATAAAGCAGTTGGTTCCAACACATATGTGCAGATTTGACTATAGTGTACTTGGAATATACTAACTTACATTTCATCTGAGCAAGGAAGGTGTCAATCCATAACTCAGTGCCAGTATCGGTCTGATACCTTTTTGTCTGATCGGGTATTGGTCAAATAGGAAATATAATATTGTACATTATAACATTATAACTGTTTATATTAGCTTCAGCAGATGGGAGTTTTACTTACTCAAACATGTTCTGAGTGCAGAAAGGTAAATGACTGGTTCACAGATTCAACCAATGAAACTGAAGCAGAGGAGAGTGTCCTCGCTGCAGACTGTAGCGCGGTGACGTCAGGTATATTGACATCACGTATGTCTTAGTGCGCATGCGCAATGTGATGTAACGCATGTCTTAAAACGCATGCGGCGTAACTAGCTTTACTGCGCATGCGCGTCTTACTCGTGTTATTACTTTTTTATTATTTATAAAATATATTATATAAATATATTTTATTACTTTAGCTTCCATGATTTTGATAGTTTTCGAATGTCTCATTAGAGATAAAATTATATAGGCCTAATTATAAATAATTATAGAGAACACTCTGATTTCTATGCTTAAATAGACGCTACTTTGTGTACAGAGGTTACCGTGGAAACTGTTCTATTTCTGCTGTTCCATAACTGCTGTCAGACAGTCCATTTATGCTTTTATTCAGTCTGTCTGCTGTTTTGGATTATACCAATGCAAAAACTGGACCAAATGTTTGTTGTAAGTCTTAACCGGTAGATGGAAAACAAACTATAAAAATCTCAACACTTTGGATAATAAGGTAGCCTATGTAGAATTGTTTATGGAGCAGATCAAATGCCTTTAATGTATCATTTTGACTCATCCTTTTCTTAAAAAAAATGATTTATAGGCTGAAATGTGAGGTTTATCATTCTATGAAACTTTGCGTTTTCCTCTATCATTGTTTTTATTTATTTTTATGCATTACATTTGTGCATGTTTCTGTACTGTTCCTTTGACCATTAAATAAAAAGTTTAAAGGTTAGTAAAAAACAATCATACCAATAAAATAGTTTGAAATTGAATTTAATACATACAGTACATAGTCTCTATCCCATATTTTGCCCAGCACCTCATTAAAATTATCAGATGATAGCAATAATTTATTTTAAAAAAATAATAATAATAAAGTTATTTGAGTGGCTGTTTATATGATGTTTTATTAACAAAGTTCAGGAGGAGCACGTTCAGATAATTAACCTAATCAACACGAGAGCAGAACAATCAGTAATCAACCCAGTTAACAAGATAAGAGGCGTGTATATATACACAGAAGACTTACCTCTGTTCATTGGCAGTTTTCCAGCATTCGGTTTGCACCTTTTGCCATTATATCACAGACTCAACTTTTTCCCGTCCGAACAACGAGACCTATACTGGGGACTTTTTGGATCCTCCGGCCAATCTGCCGGCCCCAGGATCTCTCCTTCTCCGCCAAGACATGGCTGCCGAGCTCCAGGCTTCATCGCGGCCGCTGTGCTCTGCTCGACCAGCCACATGCTCTCCATGACTCGCCTCCACCGGCGTCACTTCCAAACTTCTTCCCCGGCATCCTCTTATCATTCGGCCGTGCCAACAATTTCTCTGATTGGAAAGTGGATCGTATTTAAGCTTGAAGCAAATGCTGATTAATTCCGATGCACCATCCTCGCGGAGGGTAAACAAAGCGGATCTGTACGATCTAAGTTATCCGTCTCTGCAATCAGCCTACCTCACTTACTTACTGCAGGCCCTCAATGAGCCTGGGCAACGCCCCAGATCTCACCGCAGCAAAGTCTCACTCGCTTCCCACTTCGGCTCAACCTTTCACTGCAGCTCTACCAGCCACAGTGTTGTATGCAGCCAGGCCTCCAGCTCTTGTAGCAGGAGACGCTAGCGCGAGACTGCCTCCGCTAGTGTCGCAGGTCGTGTTGAAAATTAATTTTTTAGATAAAATTGCAAAAAGGCAGGTCGTTTGTTGCTAAAAGTTTTAAACGACGTTGTGACATAAAAGGATGTTAATGTCATTTTGTAACCATGGCGCAAAAAAACTGCATAAAATACATAACAAAATTACTCAGATTTTCTGAATTTTCACTAGCATTTTTATTTCAATTACATATTTCACTCAGATAAACGGATGAAAAAGATTGATTTTCGAGAAAATAAATTCAACTATTTACCTACAATTAACAATTATAGGCACAAACTAACAACAAGGTGTATCATAAAGAAACTATTATTATTGAACAAGTGCAACTAGCAACCTAATTCACATGTGATGTAAGTATTGCAAAGTCTCTAGCTGACATGCCGCTCGGCTAGCTTTTCAATACTTTCCTCTTTGTGTGGTTAAGAGGAAAATGTATGTATTTTTAGCATCTTATCACTTTTTAAAAACATGCTAAAAGTTGCTAAATACATTTTTAAATGGCTAAATTTGTTGCTATGTGCTTTGGAAAACAAGTTGCTAAGGCAATCCGAGAAGTTGCTAAATCTGGCAACAAAACTGTTAAATAGACAACACTGCAGGCTACTCGGGCATTTCAGCATTTTCCATCAAAAGTCACAATCCACTCCCCTTTCCCGCAGACTACAGCTGAAGCCGCAGTCGTACTAGACTTCGAGCATGCAAAATTGTTTCACATGCCGCAACGGTTGTGATATGAATCACGCTGTGCAGCGTCTTTCTTTAAAACTTAAATTCAGCACGTAACAAATTATAATACATCTTAAATGTAAAAACATACAATCTACTCCACTTTCCTGCAGCGCTGCAGTTTTTAAATGTGTTCTTTAATTCAGATAGGAGGTCATGCTGTGACCTGGATCTGCTGTCGGTCACACAGTATCACGTCATGTAAATGTGCAGGCCAGAGTTCACCAAGCTTTAACTTCGGAATGCAGTGAAATGTGAAACGTTTTGCGCGAGCTTGTGCTTCCGGTCTGACGCGTTGGCATACATAGGTTTGGAAGTCAATGGAACAAAACGTGCAGTGTGACCGCCTCTTAAAGCAGCTGAAGCAAGCGTGAGGCTGCTTCCACTTGCAAGACAAGCCCTTACATCTCAGTCTTTCCCGATGCTACTTCTAAACTTTTTCCTTTTCAGTGGCCTCCAGCTCCCATAGCAGATGCTAGCGTGAGGCTGCCTCCACTAGCAGTGCAGGCTACACAGGTTCTTCAGGACGTCACAAACCCCCACCCCCTTCCCATGGCCTACAGCTACGGCAGCTGAAGCAAACGTGAGGCTGCCTCCATTTGAAACACAGGCCCACACATCTCTTCCGCTCCCCCATGCTACTAACAACTATTTTTCTTTTCAGTGGCCTCCAGCTCCCGTAGCAGACACTATCGTGAGGGTGCCTCCGCTAGCAGTGCAGGCTACACAGGTTCTTCAGGACTCCCTTCCTGTGGCCTACAGCTACAGCAGGCAAAGCAAGCATGAGGCTGCCTCCGCTCGCAACACAGACCCACACATCTCTTTCTTTTACTCCATTTTTCTCTTACGCTTCTATCAGTTTCTCACCTCAACCCCCAGAGGCCGATATTAAGCGTGAGGCTGCCTCTGCTGACAACTGTGACCCCTGCTCCTCTCCCTCACAGCTCTCTACTTCATTTAAAGTCACAATATTCTCTTTTCATTGCAACATCACTGCCTGTCCCACCAAATGCTGT
>JAFVLL020021157.1:0-26053 GCA_021397915.2 Tor tambroides | reverse complement strand
AAAAAAAAAAAAAAAAAAACTTTACTGAATCCAAACTTTTGTATGTAAATAGATATTCACCAATCTACCAATGTCCAGTGCAGTCCAGTACCAATGAATGAATGAATGAAGCTGAAAAGTGTCTACTCATGCCTATAATGCATTGCAAATTGCACAATCAAGTCAGTTTCTCAAACAACCAAAATATCTGTAAACATTTAAATAATTTCAAATAAAATGTATATGGTACTTTATACATATAATCAGTGATTATATGTAAAATATGAATATTTTTATATTTTACTGTCATTCTTTTTCAAAATTAGAATTTGCAGTGCTTTAATGCATGAATAGCACATTGTTTTATTAAAAGATGTTAGACAGACATACTGTTGTCTTTTTTCGTTTTTTTGTACTGTATGTAAGGGATAATCAATGGCTAGCCATGCATTAAAGGATTTTAATGCACAATGTGGAGGCAAAGAACCGCCCGACGTGAAGCCGAGGGTGGTTGCCTCAGCGAAGTGCATTAAAATCCTTTAATGCACGGCTAGCTGTTGATTATCCCGCTTATTCCATGGTCATTTGCCAAGTTATAGACAAGTAAAACTAGTATTGCTCTTTGCAGCGCAATATTTGACCAAATGGGTAAAAATGACAGTTATTTTCGTCAGTTACGGCTTGTTAGGTCTAGCGTTCTGCCCGCTTCAAATCATACACAGAGATGAAATAGTGCAGTAAGACAACATTTATTTGAATGAATTATAGCATGTATTTGAATTAATTATCGATTGATCAATCGAGAGAGAGAGAGAGAGAGATGACCGTTGTGTGTACCTGCTTGCTGCAGCTGCGCATCTCTCTACAAACAATTACTTCAAAAACAGCTGTTTTATCACCTCGTTGCTGGGGAATATAATGTAGCGATCTAGTATCTATTTTATTAATAAAAATCGCGGGGAAGCGTTGACAATAAATTTATGTGTGTGTGCAGCATAATCTGCGATCTCTCTCTCTTTCTCTCTCTCCCTCTCTCTGTGTGTGTGTGTGTGTGTGTGTGTGTGAAAGAGTGATGTGCGTTGGTTAGCGTGCATCAATTAAAGCAGCGCATTAATATGGAACGGTGATTAAACTGACTTGGAACTACCTGTGCAGTTAAACGGTTTTACTGCATACCTGCCAGCCAATCAAAATCCAGTATTCAGACAGACCATGGAATAAGTATACTTATATACTTATCTAGCTTAAAATAAAATGGTGTCATTCATCTTGAATCTGGATGATTTAGTTAAATGCTTACTGTGGAAAGTAATTTACATTTTAGCCAGGATCAAACCCTGATTTGCAAACTACTAAAGTTATTTACTAAAACTTTCTGTAGGAAAAAAAAAAAAAGGGAACAGACATGGACTGAAACACCAACAGTGACTCCATGAGCTCTTTAACATTCAGTTAAGTGTCTGGAGCTTTGAATACTGTGTGCCGGAAACATGCTTGACCTTCAGCTGTGCAGTTCCCTGACAAACGACTGCAGTGCATGTGTGGTATCTGCTGTTTTCAGAGAATAACCATCATTTACATCATCACAATAAAGTGTCTAGTGTTTTCAAACACATGCATGTCAGCACTTTTCAAACACCACTGTTGACAAGAGCTCAGGGTTGCAACTGGCTCAAGCCAAAAATGAAAACACCTGCCACCCCTCCACAAAGCTTGTGTGTGTGTGTATGTGTGGCCTCGTGTTACTCTACAGCGTTTTGTTTTACCTTGTCTCAGCACCTCAAAGCCCCCTCCCCTCAACACCTGCTTGGGATGCTTTTTTGTGCCCTTTTTTTTCTAAACACACACCACCTCAGCATCAATTTCCCATCTGTCTTTCCCATCTATTTAACACTGACGTGCACAAACGCGCAAACGCATGCATTAAGGAGCAGCAAAACACGTAAGAGAGCGATTAAACGGCACGTTGCTACGCGACTCGACCTTCGGAAGAACGCCACAGAGCCGTAATGATCCACGCGACCATCTGTGACTGCCGCCCTCTGCCTCACCACAACCCATTATGACATCGCTGTCTCATCTCCACGGGGACAGACGGCTTTATTAATAACTCAACACTCTTGGCAAGCGCCTCTCTCTCTGATTCCATCATATACTGTAGGGACAGTGATTAGACACTCAATTCCCTGGATAAACCAACTTTAGCCAGTGCAGAGACATACACACACACACACACACACACACACACATACTCAGCAGCCATTGATCGCTGGTAAGGGCTCACGGGGAGGATCAATAGTGGATTTCTTAGTACAAACGTGAGTGTTAAAGGGTCAAGGCCACACACAGAATATACGGTTACGGTTAATTCTACATCACTCAGTTTCACACACGCACACCTAAACTACATTATAGTATACAAATGTAAATATGTATTATATGGATACACAATTAAGTAGAATCACTCTGACACAGACATTTAGAAAATGACAATCCCATAAGTTTCTCAAAAGCATCAGGTCTCACACGTTTATCTGAAATATCTCCCATCAATGTTTTTTTTTTCAGAAAACCATAAGCCATTCAGATCAAAGAGTAGGAAAGATCTCTTTAACATCATTCTTCAAGCTATGAGATTACAAGGAGATCAAATGGAGATTTGTTGCTTTGGACCTTTTTTCCTCAGAAAAAGATATACAAATCAGTGTTGTTTTCGTATTACTTGTTTACTATTTTAGTTTTTATTAATATTTTGAATATTTTATTAATATTAATATATTCATACTTTGTTTATTTTTAATTAAAATCATCATTTTAATTAACAGTCATTTTATGGGATTCGGTCATTTTAATTTTTTTTATTTTTTACAATGTTAATATTAAGATATAATTTAACTGAATTTCAATTTTAGTTTTTTTTTTTTTTTTCAGTCCAGTTCTTAAACTTATTTCAGTTGCCAATGTAGCATTTAAATTTTTCATTTAGTTTACGTTTTTATGTCTAATATTTTTCTATTTTATTTCATTTTTTCTTTCAAATTAGCATATATTTTAAACATTAAAATCTTGTAAAGGCAAAACCTATTCAACTGAAATAACTGATTTTAGTGTTTAGGTTCTATTTATACAATATAGTATAGAATTTTAATTTGCTTATTTATTTACCATAACAATAAAATTATTATTGGCATGTAAGGCAGAATTTCAATACCAGTGCATTCTAATCCATATTGTCTTATCTAGAGTTTCAGGAGAGATTTCAACAATGTATCAAACTGTACAGACTTGCCAAGATTCTACCCACTTTCTTTTTTATATACCTCTATACATGTTCTTCACTGTAAAAAATGCTGCTGCAATTAGTTATTACAACTTAAAATTTGTTGAGATAACTTAAATATCCAACTTAAGTAAACTAAACTAAAATTAACAGAACTTACTATTTAAGTAAATCAGTATTTATTATTTTTATCAACTATCATTATTATTTATTCTAAAATTGTCAAAATTCATCACATCAATCTTTTTTTTTTTTTCCACAGTGTTGTATTTCTACAAATGCCTCAATTGTTTCTGAACTTAAGCATATATCAGACCCTCAAATAACACATCTGAGATCTTCATTAAGAGCAAACTCCAAGAAATAACATGTTCCTCAGGACATTCTGACATTCAGACACATTCATCGGCGCACAAACCTTTACAAACACACACAGAGCCATCAACCCTCAAAACGCAGGCAGCCTTCAGAAGAGGCTTCACATCACACTTTCATCTGACAGATCTCAGATCAGCCGCCTCATTCAGAGAAATCTCAGCTTTGTCCGGACCTCAGAGATAGAGAGAGCTGGGCAGAAAAACAGCTGGGAAAGAGGGCGAAAGACAGAGGTTGAGAGGAAGCTGCACTCCTAACGAGGTGGAGGAGTCTTAATTGCAAACTCTGTGCTTGAGGAGCCCAAAGGCTCAAAGGAAGAGAGAGGCATATAGAACACACACAGAGATAGAGAGAGAGATAGAGAGAGAGAGAGAGAGAGAGAGAGAGAGAGAGAGAGAGAATAAGGAAAGTGTGTCTACATATCAAGAGAGTAATAAATGTAGTCAGACTGAAGTGAATCAACTATATATAGGCCTGGTTTCATAGATAGATCTTAGATTAAGCCAAGATTAGGCCTTATTTAAATTAGGATATTTGGGTTTAAGGACATATATATTTATGGACATCATAGTTTCTATTACTGAATTAAATATCAGTCAAAATCTAATGGGTATTTAAATTTTGGATGGCATAGAAGGCCCTTGTTGCTTTCTCTTTCAGGCAAAGTGTCTTTCGCTCTCACACACATAACACATTCTGCATCTGCATATTGAGCTGTTGTGAGTCACACTACATTATCCACACTGCATTTGCATGTTTGCCACATGTTAATCCAGCAGTTTCTATATTCTCCCATAACTGTTAATCTAGTCATTAGTCTGTCAGTTCTCAAACTGTCATCCATATTTAACATGCATGAATCTGGCACATAAAGATCAATTCACACATCAGTCTGGAAAATAAGACATGTCTGATGCAGAAATTGTCCAGGTGGACACTTCTGAAAGCAGTGAAGCGAAAAAATACAAAACATGGACCGTCAACTTCAGTCCTGCAAACAGAACGAATGCAGCTGAAATCCGGAGGGAGCGGGACTACAGCAGATACTGATGGGCTGCTGGCTGAGCTGAAAGTGTTGACTAAACATCTTTGAGAAATGTGTGTCAGAGCCAGATAACATATTTATTTTAATGTTTAGTACAGTAAAGGGTGGTCCAAAATATTCAGCTTTTTAAATAGCAAGAAATCAGCTGTTCATGCTGTATAGTAAAATGCACTAACCCATACAGAATATATATAGAATATACTGTACAGTGTCCTTCAAAATTTGGAAACATCCTTCTATATATATTAGCTGTAGGTTTTTTTCTCTGTTCTATTTAAATGTTTCATACTTTGTTTTGTCACTTATTAATGCAAAGTTATCACAAAAATGCTAAAGCTTTATTGCTAGTATTGTATAAAACCTTACTTTACTGACATCACTTACCATTCACTACAATTATTTATTTTATTTTATTATTTTTGGGGGGAAGGAAGTCTCATACTCAGCAAGTCTGTATTTATTTAAACAAAATACAATAAAATACATACATAATACATATTAGGATTTTATTTATTCCTGTGATGCAAAGCTGAATTTTCAGCAGCCATTGCTTCAGTTTTTAGTATCACATGATCCTTAAAAAAATCATTCTGATATGCTGATTTGGTGCTCAAGAAATATTTCTTATTTTTATCAATATTAAAAACCCTTGTACTTTTGTAGAAACTGTTTTTTTTTCAGGGTTCTTTGAACAAAAAGTTAAAAAGAATAGCATTAATTTAAACAGCATTTTGGTGTGTGTGAATGTTGAATGTGTGTTTTTAAGACTTATTTTTGGCATTTTTGCCTTTATTACAATAGGACAGATCAGAACTGACAGGAAGCAAAGTGGGAGAGAGAGATAAGGGGCGGGATCGAGAAAGGTCCTCTAGTTGGATTCGAACTCGGGACGCCCATAGCGCAACAGGGCTGTATGTCGGTGCGCTGCACAAGGCTATCAGTGCCGACCTTTTAATGCATTTTTGATGTTCACGTAGTACATTTAAAACTTATAATTGTAAATAGTAAAAATATTTCATATCACTAGCAAAAATTAAAGCGTTTACCTACTGCCGTTTCTGCCTGCACTGCAAAACCGGTACAGCAGCCCCATCCAAAAACTCACACCATTGGCTGAAGCAGATGACACGACAGACCACTCAAACCAAAACAGAGCAAATCTTTTGAAAGTGCAATAGTTGACACTGTACATCAACTGGAGACAGGAAAAATTTGCTAACAAAACTGCTATAAATTCATATTCAGCTGCATTTGCAACATGATTTAGGCCTACATACTAAAATGTCTGTCAAACTCTTCCCAGAGGAGCGATAGAAAACCGCATGTTTAAAAAGCTTGAGAATTAGAGGTTGAGAATAAAGATGAAACATATGGTTTAATATTTGTATAACTATCAGAATGACAAACAATTACTCTTTTTTTTTATTTAAAGCACTTGACAATTTTATGCTTGTTCTGTCATCCATTATCCGTCTGCTCTCCCGTTCTTTTCCCCATAATTTCTCTTAGATCTGACCTTAGGTCGCCGCTTCTCTCTGAAGCTCATTAAGCACAACCATTAATTATTACTCATTTCTAATTCATGCATTCATTTATTTTGGATCATTTCTGCCCACTTTTATTGCCTGTGCGTCTCTTTGACCAGGACTGTGACTGTTCCACAGGAGCTCAGGGCTTCTGGGGTCACAAGCGCTCTTTGTTGTCAAACCTCTGTCTCTTGCTGCCGCAAGCTTTCAGTCACAAGCGCTCAGCATCCGTTTAGAGGTGTGTCTCTGGGTAATGAGCAGCAGAGATGATTGCGGGGTACACTGTGATTCGCATTTGTCTCTAATGGAATGAAGGAAGACACACAGGGGAAGGTTAAATTAGAGATTGGAGCACCTATGGAGTGACAAAAACGAATACAGAACACTTAATTATGAACAGTGTTGGGCACGTTACTTTAAAAAAGTAATTAATTATAGTTACTAGTTACTTCTCACAAATAGTATCTGAGTTAGTAACTGAGTTACATCATTATAAAAGTAACTAATTACCAGGGAAAGTAACTATTGCGTTCCCTTTTTTTTTTTTGTTATGTTCAAATATGTCAAATAACATGGATACCCCCAATATTAAATGTGTGTTAAATTAATGAAATGGACACTAAATAGAATACATTATTATTATTATAAAACATTGTACACTAATCTACACTATTTTAATGTTTCTGTGGGACAATGTGAGAGACATCTATCAAATTCAATATAAATATCTGACACTTAGCATCAGTCAGTATTATAATATGATATTATGATAATTTAGCATTATAAGATGATAAAACTTTAGTAATTAGAATAGCCATGTATGAATGCATATTTGTCATGTTGATTGAACTTAGGACTGGTGGTGGTGCTTAAGATATTGTTTGTCATTTAGTGTTTTCTATAAAAAAGGGGGGGGGGGATAATAATAATAAGATAATAGAACTACTAGGAATTCTACTACTAATAACAATATAAAACGCACTAAGGATTAATGAGCTGCTGGGTTCATGAATATTAATCACGTTGTCTGTGTTCGCTCGAATTGATTTGCTGAAATCAAAACAGGGATGATAATAGGTGAGGACCAGCCAATGAGATTGTCGTTTGCACATTAGTTCCGCCCACTACCAGAGAAACCGGCAGTTCTTAAAAAAATTCCAAAGGAACTTGATTATTCTGACTGGAAAATACAACAAAGAATATCGTTTACATGTAGCGTGTCAATTCTGCATGGTATGTAAGACTCTCTTGATCTGTATCTTCTTTGCGTGTGTGTGAGAAAGCGATGGCGAGTCATGCGTCTTCAGCTTCACACTAGAGTTTATGGTACGTCAAATACAGTTACTGCACACTGCGCATTCAGACGAACTGAAAAATAAAATTATAATAATATTATAATAAATCATAGTAACGCCGCATTTTATTGTAAGTAACGGTAACGGCGCTGTAACGGGGGAAACAGTAATTCGTTTGATTACTCGTTACTAGAAAAAATAACGCCGTTTATTTATAACGCCGTTATTCCCATCACTGATTATGAACAGTTCCATTATGAAGCTTATTTGTCCACATGGACATGGTCGACAGAAGCCATTCATTTGTGTTTTTTGAGTGGATTTAAATATCGAAGCCACTTTTAAAATAGTTTAATACCAAACTACTAAATCAGCTATTTATAATTTGAAAAATTAAAAAAAAAAAAAAAAAAAAAAAAAAAAAAACACAACATACAAAACACTCAAAAAGGCTACAATTTCTGGAATTTGTGAATCATTCAGTGGCATGAACTGTCTGAACGAACCGATTCACTTAAGCTAATTGAACTTTCCATTGTAACATATGAGAGATAAGCATGCTTTAGAAGATCGTGTTTGATTATTGCCTCAGCTCGTTCAGCTTTAAAGCTGTGACGAAACAGTCCAGCAATGTAGCGATTTGTCACGCTACACTGCTATTTCTTGGAAAAACTAGCTTGTACTGGAAAGCTACGCTATTATGAAATCAACTACTGTCACTGAAGAATGTAGTTAAGATAATGGTCACCCCCCCACAAAAAAATAGAATCACACTAGTAAACAGTGGAAAAACAGATACTATTTTTAAATTATGTATGGAGTAGTTGTGTGTTTACCTTCAAACTAACTGTGCCTGTTATTGCCTGCATAGCCAAGTTGAAGACAGAGTCTGAAAGGTTGTCAAAACACACAGTTAGCTCCATCCCAATTCATCTGTGTGTGATATTACAAGATATCACCTTAACCTGTTCATATTCAAGACAAAATGTAAGAGGGTCACATGAGTACCAGTGGTGAGAGCAGAAATCTTCAAGTGAGTGGACCTTGGTGAAATAGTGTGGACCTTTATCTAAAACTCCACTGTGAATGTTATGAAATAATTCCCTTTCCTAAGCTTTTTAATGACAATATTTTCTCAACTACAGAAATAAATCCACCGGATAGTGCAGAGTCAACTACTACACATAACAAGCATGATGCAATTCATGTATTTAAGCTATGAATCCCAAATTGTGGTTTCTTTAGTAACCATTAGTGTATCTTGTATAGTTTTTGTGTGTGTGTGTGTGTGTGTGTGTATAGAGTAGTTCATAAACATAATCCTTGAAATATGCAGTTCATATACTTTAAATCCAAAGTGGCCTCAAATACACAATCGTCTTTATCATGAGCTTTATACTCGCATTATCTGATCTGCTCAGATCAATTCTTGCTTGTTTAACAGATCCTTTGTTTTCTTTGATCATTGTGTTCGTTACTAACTTCCTCCATCATATTTTGTGCTCTCTCTTTCTCCATCATCCTCTTGTCTCCTCAGTATTCGAGCTGTTTTTGGTCTTTCATTTCGTATCTGTTTTTTCCTCTCCTCTGTAATCTAACGGGTCAGGAGGGGCCCATAATACCCATTACTGTAAGTGTGTGTGTATGTGTGTTTAAAGAGCACAGGAGAGGGTTCATATTGGATTCTGAAATAGGCAATCTGATGATTTTACATAGAGTGAGGGAGCAAAGAGCTCACACTATTTCACGGGTCACTTCAGAGGAAGAAATTAGATTTCAGGCCACATTATAAGATTTCTGTGTGAGTGTGTGTGTGTGTGTCAAATGAACTCTATTCAGAGCTCTGTAATTGGCTGCCAAGGACAATTGGTTTAAAAATAAAAACAAAATGGTGATCTGCAATGCACTGGTGTTTCTAATTAGAGATTGGAGTATTGCGGTTTCAAATGATAAAATATCACCAATTATAAGACGTGTGTAGCAAAACTGTTAATAGTCTCAGACTCAACAATCCCAGGGACCACCCCCAGTCATTCATGGATGAATATTGCACATCAAACTAGAAAGAACAGTGGCAAAGACAGACAGCTGCTAAAAATTGCCGTTTACAATCTGACTGCAATTTCCACAAGACTGGTACAATTAGCAAAACTCTGGTCAATGCCAGTAAATCAATAATTATATACTATTTTATCTAGCTAAATTAAAAATAAAGCACTAAAAATTATTTAAAATCAATCATTATAAATGCTACAAGGGAATTTAGGCATCACATATATATTACATGACAGCAAAAATAATCTTAAAACAGGGAAATGAGCTACACAATTATTGGTTGATAAATAAAAATATTGATTGATACATTATATTGGCCAAAAACTAAAATGATACCAAAATATTAATCCCTAGCATGTAATAGTTCATATAAACCTTTCCATAAAAGCAGATTTGTATAAGAATACATGCATCCACTTCATTTTGCAGTGCGGAAGTACTTTTTTCTGTGGTTGTGCAGGACTTCTGATTCATTAGTTGCTATAGGTAAATAACTAGAAAAATAACAATGTGAAGTAAACACTAAAAAGACTTGTGCTACAAACCAGTGTGTTTATAATTACGACAATACATTAAAATAATATGATAAGAAAATCCAGTCTACAACATCAAGCAGTGTAACAAGCTGTTTAGTACTGCCAAAAATACATGAAGTGGTTGACACAGGAAGCCTTGCACATTCAACTTTCAAATAGCTGCACCTGCTCTTACGTTACAAATAAGTTGCATAAGATGCATTCTTGACCAGAATGAGCTTCAATCTGGAAAAGATTTGATGCTGAAAGTCAGAAGTCTGGGTAAACAGTTTAAAATGACAAACCACAATGAACATGGCATAATCATTTTACAAAAGAGTGCTGATGGTGATGAGTAAATGGTCTCAGCCGTAAGTTATGTCAAAAGACAGGATGACGTCACTCACTTTGCCAGCATGCACGTTTGAGAACGAGACAAGCGCTCCTCCGCCGCCCACATCTTCTAAAATAACTTCCTGTATTCAGACACGTCCTCAGATGCCTCATTCTCTCTCGCTCTCGCATTCTTTCAAGCCATCTTTTCCTTCTTTCTGTCAAAAGAGGATAAATAAAGGAAAAGCAGCTGCGATAACAAGCCGCATTGATCTCTCTCTGTCTAACTGTGTGTGTGTGTGTGAGTGATCTGATCTGATCTGATGCTTTCTAGGTTGAGTCATAGCTTTAGATATCAGTATTCATCGCACACACACACACACACACACAGAGTTAAATGAATGACCTCTCACTTTTGCTTGTCGGTGAGCAGGAATGCTGTCTGTATCCGTTTCTGCCTTTCCCATGCCCTGTCCCAAATAATCCTAAAAATGTGCCACAAGCACTGAGAGAGATTGAGTGTGTGTGTGTGTCCCAAAAATCAGTAATTATTATATTTTAAGGCCTTTGTTTTGATTGGAGGCAGTGTAAAAGTATTAAAAAAGCATCCTACCATGTAAAACAGCAGCTTTCAGACAAACTGACCAATTCAAACCTGAATTTACAGTTGACCAGAGTGAATGCATTTGGAAAAACCTAGAAACTAGTTCAAAACTTATATGTCCTTATTTAGATAGTAAACATCTGTGCATGTATGTGTAGTTAGCTATGTTACATATTTGTGTGTCAAGGTGGGAAGACTACAGCACAGATCCTACATCTGTTCCAGTTTTCTGATCTTTCGCAGTCCTCTCATATCTCCTTTCCCTCTCTAATGAACTTCACTCTCTCATTATCACTTCTCCTCTCCATTTTGTGTGTGAGCTGGTGTCTCTCGTGTACATCTACATTTCTCCATTTATTCTTTCTGGCACTGCATTTCTTCACCATGATCAAACTCTCAGTTGTGAAAAGAAAAAGCACTTCAAAACCAGCTGTGAGAGCACGAGCCAAATCTCACACCTTCCTTCTCTCACTTCTCTCTTCATTCCCTTCACTTCTTTCTCCTGTTATTCCACAAAAATGTGCCTGCTGTACCTGTTATAAAAAAGTGTAAAAGCCATTGTGCTAATTAAACATTGATTTTACACCATCTAAGTCATGAAGGTTGCCATAAAAAATGTTGGAGTTGAAATAAAGTTAAAGATGTTTTAAAAGTTACTTAACTGTTGTAGATGAACTAGTGCTGATATAAAGTTAAAGATACATTTCAAAAGTTACAACAGGAAGAAAAATGCAAACGCTCATATGAACCATCAAAATACAGTTTCCGTATGCATGAATGGATAGAGCCATGATCATGATAGAATAATGTACTGTTCACTGCATACTGCACATTTTACACACCATTTAGCTATTTTTAACAAATATTTCTGTTTCTTACAAACATGAAGCTTTTAGCCTCATGTGATGTTAGTTTATGGATTAGAGTCATGTGAATTGTGGATTATTGTTTGTTTTTTTATCAGCTTTTTAAACTCTCATTCTGACGGCACTCAGTCACTGCAGTGGATCCATTAGTGAACAAGTGACATAATGCTAAATTTCTCCATATCTGTTCAGAAGAAGAAACAAACTCTTCGGCATCTTCATTTTTACAATATCCAGCACAATGTGTTAAACTGTGTATTTGATGACTCTATCTTGGTATTCAGAATAAATGCATATGGTGCATACTATACATCCTGCGAAAACAGATGTTGTTTAGTAGTATGGCATTTCAAACCACAGCCAGAGAGAGTGATAGAGAGAGAGAGAGAGGGTTGAAAAGCAGGTAAAAACAAACTGCGCCACTGGTGTAACAAATTTTCCGGCAGATCTAATGTGGATTTGACTCCTGCAGTGGCTCGGTAATAGCAGCAATTTTCTAGCAATGGTCCGCCTTTTATGCGTGATTAGGTTTTGTGTGGAAATTTCCCTTTTTCACACTCTATCATTTTTCCCTTTTTCATTTACCCTTTGTGGCCGATTCAGCTTTTAAGTTCCTGTTTTGATTTAATAGCTCCTGAAAGCCTCCATAACCTCACAGACCAAAAAAGAGCTAATACTTTCTATAACATGCGAACGTATCGAAGTGAATCGTTGGCTATGTGTGAAGTTTTTTGACTGAATATCATATTTAGTGTATTTATTTATTTGCATTTATGAAAGTAGTGCTTGTATGATATAAAGTGGCTGGAGGCCATGAACACACCCTGCAGCTAAATATGAGAGTCAGGATGTGCATGTCAAAAAAGCCAATTAAATATATTGTAAAATTCTATTAATATGTATAATTAAATTAATTTGTAAAATTATATAAAACAAGAGTATATTTTCAAGAAAGTTTCAACTGTTTTGGTTCAGACAAACATATTGTTTTGGACCCCACTGACTTCCATTGAAAAAAAGACATTGTTAGCTGCGATATTTAGCTCATTTTAACTGATCTATAACTTGAAGGAAATTAATTAATTCATACCTGATTCCACGAATGTTATTTAGTATTTACCCAGAAAGTTCCATAATAGAGATGCTTTAGTTAGCTTACCAAAAAAAAAATATAAATAAATGAAAACTGCAATCAGAGACAGACCTATCCAGATGGGATTGGTTTTCTCAGAAGACTCCTAAATTAGCCAAAAAACAGTAGGTGATTTGTTCCATAATTTTCACAGAGGATGCGTGAGATAAATACAAACACATTTGATTTGGTTGGAATTAAAATCACAAAGTACATCTGTGAAATGCTAATTCACCTGCTCTCATCAGGGAGAACTAGTCCCATCTGAATCCAGCTTTGCAGGTTAAAAAAAAAAAATTCCTCGACAACCAGACAATACATCACTAAATAATTCTTAGAAGAAAAACAAAATGCTACACTGTAAAAAATGCTGGGTTAAATACAACCCAGCGCTGGGTAAAATATGGATGAACCCAGCGATTGGGTTACTGCCCAGAACGTTGGGTTAAACATTTAACCCAACTGTTGGTTGAAAACAATCCAGCATGTATTCTGTCCAATATTTACCCAGCACTGGGTTGTATTTAACCCAGCATTTTTTAGAGTGTAGGTTCAACTATTGGTACTATACGTTAATGGATGACAAGTGATAAAATGCTCTATTGTTGTTATACGTAGTTATCACACGCTGAACTCACCGCATAACTGTAAATAAATAAATAAATAAATAACAGTGAAACGAAGTGCTTAACCTTCAGAAAATGTTAACAGTCAACTTCATCAGGCCAATCTACATAATATATTACCTGCTTCATTTTTATTTATTTTATATACAACTCTATATAGTACATAACTGTCTATATAGTTAGAAACCTGCTTTGTAATGCTCTAAAAAAATTATTCAAAAGTAATTAAAAAAATATCAATAAAATCAATTTTCAGTAAACATTCATCATTCCCACAGCTTTGTACATTTCCTCAGACGTGTAGGAGGTCATTTTAAAGCAGTACGTTATAAGCTTTCTACATGAGTCTTCCTTTGAAAACGAGTCTTTAGGATCAAGAAGAGCCAGTGTGGTGGTCTGTGAGTGATGTGTGGTCCTGTCGGGCCGCTGAGGGGCTCAGACACACTAAAAAGAAGCCAGCTGAGCGCTTTGAGAAGTAGAAGCTTGCTCTCCCTCTGTATTGCCTTCATCACTAATTCCATATTCCTCTGGTGTTCCTGATGTTGAGAAGAAACAGATGTCTGTACGTCCTCTGCCCTGTGAAGCCACCGTTAAAAACATCACGATCGGTCTCTCTAGTCTTGGCGGCCCACGTGAGTGTTTGTTTGTGCTCTGATCGCAGCTAATGAAGTTATGGCAATTACTGGACTTCTCTGTCGGCTGGTCTCTGAAGAGTTCAGTCAATCACAAGAGCGCATGCAGTCAAACTGACCATATGCTCAGATGCCCTGTGCGTGTGTGCGTGTGTGGACGCTGGGTGTTCGGGGTGTAATGGTGTGTGCAAGACCCCTGCAACAGCCCATTAGCCACACTAAATGAGTTAATGTAATGTACACACGCGCTCACACTGCCTGTAACTCAAACGCTCTCCACTCGAGTCTGAGTCAAGCCTTAAACACTCTTCATCAAGAGGTTTAAATATCCGTTCATTAAGAGTGTATATTTTCAAAAGCACACGCACTCAAGTGCTCGCTGTCCAGTAATACCAACGTGTTTACCTGTGAACGATGGCTAATTATGACCATGAAAGAGATGCTGGTTATTAATTAAAATTGCTTATATAAACACATATCATCATTCTGAGAATAAGCATTATATTTCATGTTAATTACAAAGAGATTAGTTGTAAAGTATGGTGTAATAACAGAAGAATCTATTATTCTTACTTAATAACTGACTATGTAACACTATGTAAACAGCTAGTATCAATTTAGCAAAGTTTTGCTTGAAGGATCCACAACCCACAAGTAAATAATGAAACCATATTGTTTAATATGAGGTAGGTACATTGCACAGATCATGGAAAATAAAATAAAAAAATAAAAGGATTATCTATCTTAAAATATGATTTGTAATTTTCAAAAAAAAAAAATAGCAATAAACATTTTTAAAGAAATAAAGGAATAAGATGGATAACCGCTATAAAATAAAATAAACTATAATAAAATAAAATTAATTAAATTTAAAAATTCAGTCAAATACCACCAAAGTAAACCACTAAATAAAAGCCATCATTAAGCAGTCAAATTAAATTAAATTAAATTAAATTAAATTAAATTTTATAACTTTTCTTACAACAACTTTGGTAACAGGATTGAATGGTTGAGTTTGGAATTCAGTAAAAATTCCAATAGATTCATTATTCAACCGATGTCAAAATGACAAGGCGTATACCCCTGTGGTGGGACAGGCCAAAATTCCAATTAATTTAATTATTTTTGTTAGATAACAGTTTATCAGTTTATGTAGTAATAGTCTGAGAACAAAGCATCATTGTGCCCTGTCTGTCTGTCTATCTATCTGAAATTATTTGGGAAGTTAGTGAATATAGGAATCGCTCTCATAAAGTACGAAGAAAAGAAAAAAAAAAAACTAATGTGACACCAAAGTATACTCTATTCATGGAAAGTGCCTGTATACTTTTTAGTCAAGTTAAACTGATTTATGGATGTAATTCAGACTGTAAATAAAAGAAATCAAAATATAATATGCACAATGTGTTGAGTGCTAGACAGTTCAGAGAACAAGCAGTCTAAATGTTCTCCAGCTAAAAATGTGAGCTGGCAAAGAGAAGGAGAGAGAGAGAAGAGTGGTGTTTTCAGTGCGGTGGGATAATGTCTTCCAGATCTCCCTGAGGAATAATTTCCCCCAAATATGTCTGTATAGGACTGCGGACTGCAAAGAAAGCGTCCAAATCATGTAGAAGTCAAGATTTGAAGGATTTCCAAGCATTAATGAGAGATTAACATGAGAGTGTGCTCTAAAATCAAGAGCACTCGACTTTATCAGTGATGGTTTGAATCTATAACTAGAATGCAGAATTAGCACTAGATCTGGCTTAGTAATACAGTAATACATGTTACATCATTCCCAATAAACATACAAAACATAGAAACATTGCAGAACCATACAAAATGCCTACAATAATGGCAGAGCCAATTACATTTTTGGTTTGCTCATGTAGAACAGCTGTTAAGATCGCAAGCCATATTCTTGGTTGCTTGTTAAATTAAATGAGAGTTTGTGAGATGAGTTCTCACAAGTGCGCCCCTAAGAGTAAGATACTTAAGCCCAGAAACGGACCCAGCTCTCTCTTTACTGTGTGTAAAATTGAATAAAAGCGGCACCTGATAACACTTTAAAATTCCTGCAACAGTGGAGCAAAATGATGAGTTTGATTGCCAGGGAATGCATGAACTGATTGACTGATAAAATATATCTCCTTTTGGGTAGAAACCATCTGCCAAATGCATAAATGTACTGGTCATAGTAAAATCATGTTCATCAATAATAATAATAATAATAACAACAACAATAATAATAGAAAGTTAATTAAGCTAAACAAGAATGAATGTAAATGATCAAAACAGATGTCAAAATATTTCCAAAAAAAATCACATCTTTAGTTATGGCTGGTAAATATGTATTTTTGTTTTGCTCCACAACTTAATGCGTACTGCAATATTGCCTTCAAAATAGCAACCCTAACTCGCGTAAAAGACACTCATCAACACATCTTGATGAAAGAGTGCTGCATGGATTCATCTTTTTCAGCTCCACCTCATTTAAAGCAGAGAGCCAGGGTGAGAGGGCAATGAAAAACCACATATAAAAATCAACACCAACCTTCTGCTCTTCAGCTTTGTGGAGAGGCCATATTAAAAGAGCTGATATTTAAATGGGAGTGGAAATTCAATCTAGGAATATAAGTATCCGTCAGTTTAATTACCGTGGTATTTTCTCTGATGATCTGACATTCTTTGCCGACCGGAACGACTGAAAAACCCTGGCGTGAGGAACAGGTCTGGACTGTGTTACCACAGACGTTTCTGACACAGTCACGTCAGATGATGTCATGTCTGAGGGAAGTGAGGAGATGGTTATGGTCGTTAGTATTCTAATGATATGGATTAGATTAGACCTTCATTAGAAATTATGCTTCACCAAGGTCAAACTTTAGATGCCATGAAACTTAAGACATTAGCAGATTTTTAATTAAATTGTTATATTCATTTTTTAAATGACAGTACCTTTTTATTACTATTATTCTTGTATTATTATTATTATTATTATTATATTTACAATTATTATTATTATTATTATTATTATTATTATTATTATATTTACAATTATTATTATTATTATTATTATTATTATTAATAATAATAATAATTTACCATTTCTATTATTATTATTATTATTATTGCAATTTTTATTAATATTTACAATTATTATTATTATTATTGCAATTATTATTATTATTAAATTTATTTTTATTATATTTATTATTATTATTATTATTGCAATTATTATTATTATTATTATTATTATCAACTTTATTTTTATTATATTTATTATTATTATGATTATGATTATTATTATTATTATTATTTTAAATAATAAAAAAATAAAAAGTTTAATGTTGACACATGAAAATCAATGGTAATGTACTTTGCTATATAGCATTGTACCAAATGATTGCTATATTTACTTCAAAAATGCTATAAAATGCCAAAAATTTACCATGATATACATGCCCCAAAACATGACATTACTATGATGCCAGTATATTACACATAGATAGCTAATATATGTATATAGCTATCTATATATAATATAATGGCATCATAGTAATGTCATGTTTTGGGGCAAAAGGCAAGTAAATATATAAATATGTATTTATTTATTTATTTAACGTAACGCATCATAGTAACGTCCCGTTTTTAGGCTGCTAATTTTGTGAAAATAAGCCTTTTATATTACTCTAAATAAATAAATATTTACTTGCCTTTTACTTTACATTATTTCACAAAATTAGCTGTAAATAACAGAAAAATGGATGTTTATCTGTATTTTCCATTGATCACGAAAGCAGTTATTCATCAGATGATTATGATGGCAATATACACACACTGTACAGATGTGTTGTGTAATCAAGCACATTTCCATCCAACATTTTAAAGAGTAAATTCAGCTGTGCACTCATGTAGTGATGTACAGTCCCAGTAAAGCATGTCAGATCACAGCAGTCTGCTGTATCCTCTGTAACCACACACTACGATCCAGCCTGCAAGAATGGGAAATGTGCGGTTCAAATTCCTTTCAGCTTTGAATATTTGGCCATGTTTGTGCCATTACCTGATTTGCGCAATTCCAACAGTGAACCAATTAATCAAAAAACCAAGACTGCACATGCAAATAAACAACGCTATTGCCGTGTGCAATTTACTCTTTGTGAATTCCCCACTCTTTGTCACTTTGAAGAGACTCGCGTCAGCCTAAGATTCTGGTTTGCTGATGAACAATCTGTCACATCACTAACTTTACTATACAAATATTTGAGACAGTAGCCTAAACAATAACTCGAGTCTGTCTTTCACAAACACCTGATCACAATCAAAAAGTGTTTAAATACCACACTATTGATCAAACGTTTGATCATTTGTATTTGGTCAAACAGAACCATTTGTAAACACGAATGGAGTCGCCATAGAAGTGTGTACGGTTTGGAAGTGCTCATTCGAGTCGGACCACAATCATATCAGTTATAGATTTCATTCTCAAACAATACGTCCCTCGCCCTGTCCACAGTCTATCCCTCAGGAAACGAGATACGCCTCACACTGAGCTGATTTACATTCATAGAATCTCTTTTTGATTCAACAGTCAGCATATTTACTTAGTTCACTGCATGTACTTTGATTTTGAGCTAGGTCTCTTCCGGTGCCAAATCTTGCTTTGGTTTATTCCATCTCTGAAGCAATGTCTCACTTCTGACACAAGTGTAAACAAAAATTTTAAAAAGCATCTTTAGTGCTTCTCCGAAAACACAAATTGGTTTGAATTGTTTGAATCCAAAAATTGTAATTTCTCACTTGGCTGTGTCCATGTTTTCATCTCTACTTGACAGTAATGCATTTGGGTTGTTTTGTGAGTCTAAATCTAATTAACGAAATCTGACTATTTGTCATGAACTGATAAAATGTATACCTTCAATGCAAAGTAGCTTTGGATAAACGCATCTGCCAAATGCTTACATTTAAATGTAAATGAAATGAGACTCACAATAGACATTGTTTTACACCGTGCAAGAACTCTTACAAAACGTACCCATGGTACTGAATGAATACAATATTTACTTTTAAAAAAGCCATGGTACTACTACATGTGAAAGATCAAAACATTACTATAGTGACCAAGCAAAGCAAAACAAAAACACGGTAACACCATGGTACTCATTCTTTTGTTAGATTATGTTGAGTGATCGACAGTTGATCGTTAGACAAGCCCACGACTATGAAGCTTCCAATACAATTCAATACGTAAAGCAAAATGGAATAGCACTGGTTAATTTTAAAATTATTGTTAAATGACTCATTTTTACTCCAAATGTGGCTGAGCTGAAAAAGTGCAGTTGAAATGATATGTTGATACTGCACTGATACCGGCCTAAAGCCCAATTAGTTATTAATTTAAGTCAAATTAAAACTGTAATTCAAACGGCTCGCTTTCTCTTTTTTATAGATGTCATTACAAAGTCTTAAAAGACTTTCCTTGTCAGCCAGTATCAGAAAACCCAATAAATTCAGATTACAGTAATCCACTTCATATGGAAACCCAGCGCCTTTAATCTCGTAAAGTTATTCTGTGGTACTCTGTGCCATACGCCAAAGAGCTTATTAAAGACGGAGGAGTTCAGAAAGGCCATGACATCTCACTTTATTATTTAAATTTTCAGGAAATTTATAAATAATGCAGGGCTTTTTTTTAGCCAAGAAGGCTCAAAGGACTTGGAAATGTGTGTACCGTCGACTGTAGACACTGACTAGCATACAAGAACGTCTAAGGATTGTCGTTTCAGAATGACAATGAAATATGAGATTTCTACAAGGTTCTGATCATATTCTGCTCACAGATGTGCAAACATGACGGGTTCTGCATATCTCCGTCTGACGCCGTTTAATATCCTCAAGCACATGTGTGGAAGGCCTGTGAAGGTCATATTTTCCAAAGGTTGGTGTTCTGCGTAAAGTCGGCACAGTCTGAGAAGATGAATGGCTTGTAATGTGTATTCAAACTATTGTAGACGCTCAGTAAAAATCTGGCTGAAGTAGATGCATCATGACCTGACTGCATCAACAAACACACACAAACACAGTCTCTAGTTACAAGGCCTGTCCCATTTTCCTCATTTATTTTTGTTTCATTATGCAGGAGGGACTGTGTAGCTGCTCTGTATTTCTCCTCTCAATAATTTACCAGCGTTCTTCACCATCTCTCCAAAGAGATTCAGCACCAGAGTCAGTTTCAGTCACGCATCAAAGTAATCCAGGTCAGCCATGTGGACAGAACCTAAAAACATGTGTGTTTATTTGTCAGCTGAATTGTAGATAAATATGAGAAGTGAGAGCATCTCATGTGAAACCAGAGGCAGTATAAGCGGAGAAGACTTGTGGAAAAAGAGGTTACACTTTATTTCGATAGTCCACTTTAGACATTCTTCTATGAGTAACTTTGTAACTACATGTCAACTAATTCTCATTCATTTGCAACTACATGTCTACTAACTCTCAGTAGGGTAGGTTTAGGGTTAGTAGAATAAGTTGACATACTTGCAAAGTTTCTCATAGTCGGTATGTTGTGGACCCATCAAAATAAAGTGTCAGAAGACATTAAGCAGACAGTCTACGGATACTCTAATGACTGCTAGTTGACATGTAGTTGCAAAGTTACTTACGGTTAGTAGAATGTCTAAAGTGGACTATCAAAATAAAGTGTTACCGAAAAAGAAATGAGAGAAGTAAAGAAGTCCAATCTTCTGTTTAACTTTAAACTTTTCAATGACAAAGCTAATTTTCAGCAGTCATTACTCCAGTCTTCAGTGTCACATGACCCTTCAGATATCATTCTAATTTGCTGAAGAAACATTTTATCATTGTTGAAAAGAGCTGTGTTACTTAATATTTTTTGTAAACTGTTTTTTTTTCTTGAGAATTCTGAATAGCAAGTTCAAAAGAACAGCATTTATTTGAAATATAAATATTTTGCCACATTATTCATGTCTTTTGCTGAATAAAATTAATTTCTTTAAAAAATATCTTGCTGACTTAGTTTTTAAATTATAGCAAAAACAATGATAAAACACATTGATGATTCATCCTGCACTACACAGATTTTTGTCCAATCAGATGCTTTTTAGAATGGAAATGTCTACTAGCACATCATAGTTTGACACATCCCGCCTATACATCCTGCTTCAACAGGACAGAAAACTGCACTTGCCAAGCAATTTAATGGGGTATTTAAAGGGACTTTGGTGAAACCTCTTGAGGTCCTCAGTGTCATTTCTGAGTAGGCTTAGAAAGTTGCCTCAGGCTGAACTCTAAATCTCAAAATGTCTCACACATGATTTTTATGGGAGTCAAATACATAAAGATGGCATCAAACACTCAAGAAAACAATGAATTGATCTCTACTAGATCACCTGGTAGTAGCTGAGAAGACCAAACTTGTCCCATGAAACCACACAAATATTCTGTTAGTCAGCAGAACTTAACTGCTGAGACACTGTCATAAACGCATGAACACGCTAATAAAGCTAACGTCACAGTCCAGGATCGACGCCTACTCGCTCACGTATTAAAACACAAACACGCACAAGAACAAAAGAAAGACGAGATGGCCACGATAGCATCTCTGTATACCAGCATGATGTGAAGTCAAGAGTGGACGCTTTTTTAGCATCTGCCAAGCTAACAGCGTTTGAACACACACACACGCACAGACATTACAGCTCTAATGGACCAGGCCCTGAAATATTATATTCACGGATCTCAAGTGAAGTGCTTCTGGGTCCTGACAGTACATTGCTAATGCCGCTGTCACATGCGACAGCACTTGAACTTTGCTACGCCAGCGTTTGCCGAGTTCTCCGGTAAGGTTAGCTCAGTTCATTTAACAGGATGCTAACGTGCGCACTGATAGACTGCCGTTGAAAATTCACTCAACCCTAGATTGTTCAAAAACTGCAATACTTTGAAATATTAATAGAACCAATTTGTAGGCGGCAAGATTAGAAAAAAATTATTTAGCAACAACAAAAAATGTACAATGCTAATTAAAAAGCTTGATAATTGTCAACAAACTGCTACAGCACTATATAAAAAAGAAAGAAAGAATAAGATTAAGTGATGAACAAGGCATAAGTGGGAGTGTGTGGATGTTCATATCACTGTTAGTTAAGCATTAATTGTAATGCGCTCGCTAGCGCTCAAGGTTTAAGTCATAATGGTGAATGAGTGGCTCTGTAATGGACTGCATGGCTCCTTCAGAGCGCACACATTCTTGGCTGCAGGGAGTGTGGGAGTTTTATCATCTAAAAGAGCAAAAGTTGTTGAATGAAAAACACTTGAGATCAGAGGCTGGTTGGACTGAAAGCTGCGGTCAGGAATCTGATAGATTTGATGCCCCATAAAGCAGCTCTCTGGCCTTGACAATGTGAGAGCAGTACCAGTTCTCCCTCTCTCATGCACACACAGAGCCATTGTGCATGACTGCATGTGCTGAAAAATGACAATATGCTTAAAGCTGAAGCATTCAAAAAAAATGATCGCTCTCTCTCTCTCTCTCTCAATATATTATGCATTACTGGCAAGATATAAACCACACGTGTAGTGCCAAATCAGTGCAAAATACTTAAAATACCAATAGTGCAATGAAGTAAACATGTATTTATAAATAAAATAAAACATACTTTTACTTCCCTTTACTGTACATTACTGGCAAGATATAAACTGTACATTTGCAATGCCAAATTAGAGCAAAACAAGAAAACTAACAATAGTGCAATGGAGTAAAACATGTATTATTAATACCAAACAAAATTAAAAACATAAAATAAAAGGATCATTTTCGCTCCCTTCCAGCAACCTGTCACTCACATACTGTAAAATCACAGCAACTGGTAAATGACAACTATCCAATCAAATCCCCATGGACAAAATGAAGTCTTTTCATTTCTTAAGCCATTTCACTTTGATATGTCACAATAGGTGAGAAAACAATACATTTCCATTTCATGCAGACTTTAAACATGACTTTAGGTAAAGGTAAAATTAATCAATTAAGTTATTAAAAGGAATAGAGATAAGAACATACATATATTTTCTCTCTCCCACTTCTGATGCTTTGTCAGGCTCTTCTATGTTCTCTTTTATTTGATCTCTCCTCCACTCTACAAATGTTTAATCTATCATCTTTTGGTTGCTTCCATTTTCCCCCATTGATCCTGAACTAACACAGGAACACCTCAAGCATACAGGGACAGAAATGAGGTTGCGTGTCTGTGTTAAAAATCAAAGATGATGTACTTTATCATGCAGTAGTCATGAAAGCTGACTGAGCTTTGATGAATAAAATTGATGCAGAGGATATACTGACTTACACGTGTGTGTGCGTGCGTGCGTGCGTGTGTGTGAGAGAGAGATAGGAGGTCAAGACCCTGACAGGTCTCCTCATGTGCGTTCTGTACATGAACTTCTTTGCCAGATGTGCTTTTGACCTTCCTTTCAAATGTTAATGCATAACTAGAAAACCCTCAGGCTTGAACACACACACACACACACACATGATCGTCTGTCTTAACATGTAGACTCAAAGATCATTCACTTGGAATTAAGAGCTACATACATAAAGGAATGATGTGTGGGTTATCATGTTTTAGAATTGATGACGACACAGTCAGGAATTCCACATACATGCATTATCACATACTTTTTTTCTTCCAACTTCCTTCTAAAATCATTAAACCTCAATACTGAACACCAAACCGCAATTCTTCAGGGAGACGGGTCTTCCTGTCAATGCATCAATGAAGTCCAAATGTGAACTCTCACCTTATAAACATCTTATAGAGGTCAAAGGAGAAACATTTAACAACCTCATTTACTTTCACTGTAAAGCAGGAGCAGACTGAAACACACACACACACACACTAGTGTAGGGTAAAGTTGCTAAATCCTAAATATAGACAGATGTCTGGGGTAATTGTGCTTCATCTGATGTCTACAGAAGGGACCTCGGCTCTCTCTCTCTCTCTCTCTGGGTGTCCTAATATGAGAAAAGTCAGTTTTAGGACATTCTTGAACTGAATAAAATTAAACACATGAGTCCAATCAGAACAGAACACAAACAGTCTTTACTATTAGTTCTCACATCATCTGAACCAAAAATTAGTTATGGAATGTTTTTTCCATCTTTTTCCTGAGATAATATTTTTCTCGTTCGCCCAGGAATTCACTAAACCATGTAAGATTTATGCAGTATTTTAGCACAAAAACTTGGTGTTATATTTACAAACCACCTGCAAACCATGCAGTTTAATCATTTGCATTTATCAGAATAATCAGGTTTCAGTTAAGTTTAAATCTAATAAACAAATACTACTGAAAATATATTTTCTTCATGTTGCAATATACATTGAAATTCAATGAAGGCGTAATTAATAAAGTGCAATTATTTACTACTATTATTTTGAATCTATTTACACATATAAAATAAAGCCAAAGCTGGCTCCATGTCCAAATAAATGGCATTATCACAGTGGGAACAATTTATTTTTCCCTTGAGTCTCTTTAAGTGTTGATGGTAGAATATGATAATTACTCCGATCTGTGGAGGTTCTATAGCGTCATCATCAATAACGATCTCAGTAGTTCTCCCACTGGACACACAACAGCACAGAAAACTCAGCTCGGAAAGAAAGAAAGAGCAGGTTCTCTCTCATAACTGTACAGGTCTAGAGACACAAAAACATTTCTGAAATACATATGAAATATATTTATGACTTATGAAATATTCTTGATTACTAAGTGCAGCTCTTTCATATGTCAAAATAATAGATTTTGCCATCATTCAAAGATGTTGTTGTGCATACACATTACAATCTGCCTCTAATAAATAAACTGTGCATGATGTGCTCGATAGTTGATAGTAAATGTATGTTTGTAGATATATACACACATTTTCACATGCATGAATACATACATGCATGCATACACTTACTCTTTACAATTAGATTTTGTTTGTTAACATTAATCAACTACTTTAGTTAACATGAACTACCAATTAACACACTTCTACAACATTTAGCAATATTGGTCACTTTATTTTAAGGTCCAATCTTGCTATTAACAAGCCATTAACTATGAGTTTTGCCACACACACACAAAAAAAAAAAAAAAAAAAAAAAAAATCCTAATTGGGTGTTTATTAATAGTTAGTAAGTTACTTCTTAAGATTAGGGATGTACATTATGGTCATGCAGAATGTGCGCTTTATAAGCATTAATAAAATGTTAATTATAGGCATGCTAATAAGCAACTAGTTAATAATGAAAACTGGTTCCTATACTAAAGTGTTGTTGTAATATTTTCTAATTTCAACATTTACTTATTTTTAAAATCAACAGTTGCATCTGTTAACATTAATGTACAAACGACGAGCAATTGTATTTTTATCAACAAACATTAATAGATATTTTTGCTCAATGTTAGTTCATGTTATTTAAAGCAGTAACTATTGGTAACAATGAGATTTTATTGCAAACCAGTGGTCCATTAGTTGGCCTCGGAAATTTCCAGGTGGGCCACAGTCTCAAAATGATTTAAATGTAGTTATATTAACAATGTTAATTAAAATGCTACAAGCATAATAATAAACTGACTTCAACAACAATGTAAAAAAAATAATGAACTTAAATAAATGTACAGGTTATGCCAATAAAGAAAACTGAACTGAAATTGAATTGACAGATTCTTACCTCAGACAACAAGACAAATATATATATATATATATATATATATATATATATATATATATATCAA
>JAFVLL020021154.1:0-17546 GCA_021397915.2 Tor tambroides | reverse complement strand
GTTTATAGTGTTTTACTTCGTTGTTGTATGTCTGTACTTATGTAGCACCGTGGTCCTGTGAGGCACGACATTTCATTCCACTGTATGTCCCCACACGCAGCAGAATGACAATAAAGCTTAACTTGACTTGAACTTGACTTGACTTGTGAAGATGGCCACTGGTAGGAAGCCTTTTAGCTGTGTTTATGATCAATCTGCATAATGGTGACTGTAAAATATGTATTTTAGGTATGGAAATGACATATTTTTAGTTTTGATGTGGGATATGGTCATTGCACTACTTTGGGGGCTACTTTAAACCTGGAGCTCACATCTTTGAAAACAGTGGAGCAAATTTCACATAGGCACTATGTTTATAAACAAACTGCATATTTGAAGTCTAAACAACTGCATTTTTGCCTAAAAAACTCTTAAAGGGATATCCCACCCCAAAATGAACATTTTGTCATTAATCACTTACCCCCATGTCGTTCCAAACCCGTAAAAGCTTTGTTTGTCTTCGGAACACAATTTAAGATATTTTGGATGAAACCCGGGAGGCTTGTGTTGTTACGTGACCCGTATTTCCGGTGTGAGTACGCTGTGCGCGTTTGGCTGCCGCTTCAGACTGGGATGTTTGTCTGTTTTTTCTTGTTTAAATATGATTTTATGTCTACACACTTATAAATGGACTCGGACTTCAACTGGACAATTCATTTTTCTGATTCTCGTTGGTGCGCAGAAGTGGTGTGCCCACTATGATGCTTTGTTACGGTGTTTCATCCAGCTACCAAAACCCGTCGGCCTGCCTACCTGGCGGTGTTTGTGGTGAGGGTGCTGCGGGCGGAGTGCCTGCGTCGCCGACGGGAGTGTTTTGCGGCATGGTGGACTGCTTTGTCGGGTTTTCCCCCTTGCCGTTTGGGGTCTGCTTTACGCTCCTTCGGGCTCTGTGGTGGACGAGTCGTCGAGGGTTCCCGTTTGCCTCTTGGGGTCTTGGAGTTTGCACTCCTTTGGACTCTTTGGCATTTGGGGTGCAGTCTGACTCTAGAGTATGCTCTTCTGTATCAGCCTCGACACATAGATGCGCTGTTTTTGTTCAGATCAAAACGTAAATACACATAGAAGATGTATCCGTGCGGCGTGGCTGAGACAGAAGAGTGTACGCTAGTTGCGTGCAGCGCTACTCTCCAAAATGGCGCTACGGTGACGCTACGGTGCCGAATTTGTTGAATAAAGTTGTTATTTTTGTTTTCCTTCCATACAAAAAGTATTCTTGTCGCTTCATAACATTACAGTTGAACCACTGATGCCAGATGGACTATTCTGACGATGTCTTTCATACTTTTCTGGGCCTTGACAGTGTAATTTACCTGGCAGTCAATGGAACAATCACAAGCCTCCCGGTTTTCATCCAAAATATCTTAAATTGTTTTCCGAAGACAAAAAAAGCTTTTACGGGTTTGGAACGACATGGGGGTAAGTGATTAATGACAAAATTTTCATTTTGGGGTGGAGTATCCCTTTAATACTACATTCTATGCCAAAAAAAAAAACAAACAAACAAAAATATTATTTATAAAATTATAGTGGATTTGGTCATCCACCGTGACACTTGCTGTGAGAAATACTGCAAGTGGAGTGATATAAACTATGAAATTGCTGGAGTTCTGTTATAGAATATTGCACCGCTGGAAAAGGCTCTCAGCCAATCAGATTTGAGGACCAGAAACAGCTGTTTAGTTTAAACAAATAATTGAAAATTCATTTTAAAAAAAATCTGAAAGCTTCTCACATTTTTTTAAGGTAATCCCATTATTATTTTGGTTTCACAGTGTACAGTACCTATATTAACTATGGTGTTTAGTCTGAAACAATGGTTACCAGGGTAAACTGCTGTGGTGTGTCAGATGTAATGGTCCGTAAGCGGTGCAGCTGGTGACAGAGCTGAAGGCCCTGCTGACAGCTGTAAGCTCTTCTGTCAGTGAGCACTGCTCCATTGTGATCCGTCGTCCTGGCTCTCGGCCAGTGCTGGGTTCAAGTCTGCAGTCGCTTCATCTGTCAGAGGCGCCCGTGGTGGTTTCCCATCAGCCAGCCCATCAATATCAATGCTTAACTGAGTGATCACTATGAGCGTGCTGAGAGAGACGGCTTTAGGGTTTAGAGGAAGACACTGAGTTAAAATGTTACACTAAGAGTTCAAATGAGAATTGACCATTTTTTTGCATGTCAATGCCCGTATACAGGGCCTAAAATTAACACTCGCCCAGCACAAAAAAAATAAATAAATAAAAAAAAATAAAATAAAATAAAGATTACACATTGATATTCTGGATGGTTGCTAGGGTGTTACTGTCAATGTTACTACTGTTATTTTTAAAATATTGGTCATAGACACCAATGTTCATCCCAAAAAAGTCTCTCCAGACCATATAACGCTTATATAATTACATTATAAACACATACAGTAAATGAAACAATCAATTTAATGTTTTCATGCAAGAAACCGCAAAAGTGTAATCTTTATTTTACAGAAATTTTTAATTTGCATTATAAAACACTCAGAAGTATTTAAATAAGAAGAAGGAGAAGAAGAAAATTGGTAACAACAAAGTCTAAATAAATTTAATATTTATTAACGTTACAAAATGCAAATTCAACTGTTCATTATTAGTCCATGTTAGCTCAAGTCCATTAAATAATATTAACAGATACAACTTTTGATTTTAATAATGCAAAATAATATTAACTAAGATTAATAAATGCATTGAAATTGCACTTGCTTTTAAATGTGTTTTATTTATTGGTTTGTTTATTTTTAGTTCACTAATATAGTTAACTGTTAAAAAATGGAACCTTATTGTAAAGTGTTACTAGAAAAGTCTTAACATTTTCTATATGTATATTTAATAAATTCTAAATGTTTATATTTAATTTATTTATTTAAATTATATTTATTTTTTTAAGAGAGATATTTTGAAGAGCTAAGTTGGCTAGTTTGTTTCAGAACATCTGGATTTTTGGAGGCTCTTTTAATCCTTTTCTTGAGGATTATCTGACTTGGCTCCATGCAGTGGTTTGGATAATGCTGAATAAAGCCTGACTTATGTGGAATTTCTTTATTAAACTCTCCATCGGTTTGTGTATGAAGCGCTGGCTCTCGGTCGAACCCTGTCCGTGGGGAAACACATCGTGCAATTGAAAGCAGCTGAGAGAAGTGGGAAGCTTTGAGAAGCTAAAACAAACAAATTGCTCTGGTTCTTCACAATTATGTAAGCGTTTTTGTGGCAGCAGAAAGCCGGTGAGGACTTTAAAGACAGGGAGGCTGTGGAGGTCGAGTTCTGGCAGATCTTTCCCGTTCCGCTCCCCTCGCTCGCCTTCTCCGGGAAGAAGGCCAAACCCTGTCAGATCTGGAGGTCTGAAGCCAAGACGACACGGCGAGAAGACAAAAGTGAAATGTTGGACTACATTCCTCCTTACAGGAGACCTTCTCATATCCAGATGTTGAAAGGAGCGTTTTAGTTAGAGCATTTTTGTTTCTGACAAGCCTCTTTCTGTCGGTTCCTCATTCCTCACGTCTGTATCGCCTCCAAGTTCTCCGTGAATGTTTTCTGCTATAAATGTCTTTTCTTTTCTTCTGTCTTTTAGTCGTTCGCTTACTAGAACATGGTCAGACTTGTGGTTTGTGTTTCTAGGCCTCAACGAGGACAATGAAAATATGTATTCACATAAAATAATGATTTATAAAAATGTTTGACTTTTCAGTGTATTTGAAATTCCTAATACTTTTATGACAGCATTTCAACATTCTTTGAAACAAGACCACAACACTTGTCCTTATGCAAATTATTTTATGATTATTACATGGTGTTTATATGGCAATTAAGAGAGCATGGATCACATAAATTAATACTTTATATATTTGTTTTTTATACCTGTAAAGTCTGTTTTTGGTTTTGTTTCATGTTCATGTTTTCATGTCTTTTATTTTGAAGTTTAGTTATGGTTCCTGTTTGTGTCATGTTTCCCTTGCCCTCATGTCTCCTTGCTATTGGTTCCCTTGTTCAATGTGTCATGTTCTGATTGGTTGTCCTAGTCATGTGTCTTGTTTCCTCATTGGTTGGTTCATGTCATGTGACGTTTACTGTTTACTATAAGTAGCCATGTCATTGCCTTGTTGTCTTGTCGTGTATTGATGTTGTAACCTGCTGTCGGTGAGTCTAGTCTGTCCATGCCACGTCAAGCCTGTTCCATGTTCAAGTTAAGTCTGTTCTAGTCAAGTCTTCGTCTGTTTGGATTATGTTTGGATGTTTGAAAACCACCTTGTAAATAAACTGCACTTGGGTTCATACTACACTCGCCTTCAGTGGACTCCTCTTTACAATACCCTACCAGTCAAAAGTTTGGAATAATTATGTTTTTTTTTTTTGTTTGTTTGTTTGTTTTTTTTTAATTGAAAAAAGTCTACCATATGTAGCACTGTAGCATATGTATTATTTGTAGCAACCTTGTCAACAATATATATGTCAACAATATATATTTTATATATGTAACTTTATTAAAACAACATAAATGCAAATAAATATGTGTGTTTCCACATACATAATCATATGTTCCAGTTTCTAACAGGTTTCATATGTTTTTACTTTATAGGGCAATATATTTCATGCATTACATACATTTCATATATTAAATGCATGAAAATTTAATATATGTACATTAATTACATTTACATGCTCACCAAGGCTGCATTTGATCAAAAATGCAGTTAAAAAAAATGTAATATTGTGAAATATTATTATAATTTAAAATAGCTGTTTTCTATGTGAATATGTGTTAAACTGTAATTTATTTCTGTGATGCTCAGCTGTATTTTCAGCATCATTACTCCAGTCTTCAGTGTCACATGATCTTCAGAAATCATTCTAATATGCTGATTTGCCGCTCATTTCTGATTATCATCAATGTTGTGCTGCCCAATATTTTTGTGGAAATCAAAAGTGACAGCAAAGACATTTAGAATTCTTATAAATTTCAATTTGAGAATGTTATTTCTCATGTTTAAATGTAAGGCAAACGGGTAATCAGGTTAAGTTTAAGGCTCTGTAAAATCTGTAAATCTGTAAAAACTCACTATTAGAAATAACAGTAATAAATGTCTCTTCCAATCTTTATTTTACGGAAATCTTTTATTTGCTTTTTCAACATGCATTTAGAAGTATTTGAACAAAAATACAATTTAATTCATTTTTTTTAGTAAATTATAAATGATTATATTTAATTTTAAACAAGTTTATATAAAACCTCTATAATTCATAACAAACAGAGAGATTTTTAATGTTGAATTTTGTCTTACAACATCATTTCTCAGTCTCTCTCCAAGATATTCGCCAATAAATACTGTTTAACAAGCTCTTATAAATGCTAAAGCAAATTAGTATAGTATCGTTCAAGTACACTATCAATGTCACTACACAATATCAATATACTGACAGCTAAAACATCAAGCCTTGTACGTTTCACAACTTTATTGGTACAGCTGGTGTATATACAGTCAAACCAAAAATTATTCAGACACCAGATATAAGTTTTGATATTTCTTTACTAGTGGGTGCAGGACACTATAGTTCATTTATGTAAGCGAGGATAGCAAAATAAAGTAAACTGTGACATATTATACCCAAAAATTCTTCATATAGTGGACTAGAAGTAAAATTTTGGGAGCAAAAATTAGATTTGACTCTTTGACCTGACCATGATTTGTTACATACTTTTCTATCAAAGTTATCATACATTATCAAGATGAATTTGTTCTGACACAGTTTAACTCTTGAGTCATATTTTATTACCATTTTCTAAACTATAGTGAATAAACTGTGATAATGTGAGAAATGTTGAAGGTGTCTGAATAAGTTTTGGTTTGACTGTATGTACTGTATGTGCTGTGTACACTTTCTAATAGAATAGCTAAGAATCTAAGAATAGCTACACTCTTAAAAAATAAAGGTCCCAAAAGGGTTTTTCCACAGTGATGCCATAGAAGAGCCAGTTTTGGTTTCCCAAAGAACCTTTCAGTGAACAGTTCTTAAAATAACCATTTTTTTCTTAGAGTGAAGGACATTTAAATAATCTAAAGAACCTTTTTTCCATGATAAAGAAGCTTTTGTGGAATGAAAAGTTTCCATTGATGGTGAAGGTTGTTTGTGGAACCACTGATGCCAATAAAGAGCCTTTATTTTTAAGAGTGTACTAATGAGATCGTATTTTCTAAATTCAGTTTTTTCAGCATTAATTCATTGATCAGCACTGATCTCGTGCCCTAAAACACTGATTTACTGGTTTCTGTTTGGCGTGTGTTCATGTCTGCCACCTGTAATACGCTGTCCTGTTTGCAGAGATGAAAGTGTCGGATGTGCTGAGCGTGTAATCAGAGGAAGCTCTGTTTCTTCCCCGGGGTTTTTCTGCCCATAACACATGACTATTACGGGACGGCTATTGTGCGTGGGTTTATAGACACAGACACACGTACAAGCGCTCGCTGATGGCAGCTGTCTAACAAACCCGGCCCGCTCTCTGTGTGAATTCACGGACCAAACCAGCAGCATCTTGAAAACCTTTCATGGACTCTAAAAATACTCCAAATGTTCTTTTCATAAATAAACATTCCTTAAAATAAGGAAAGCATTGGGGCTTTTAAGGCTGAGAATAGCTGTGGCTCTTGCCCCGTCTCTTTCATGTCTGAGGAAGCCAGGAACAATCTCATTGTTACATTGTTACATTTCCTTTTCTCCCAGTGAAACCTCTGTAGTTTCGATATAAGGTCACGAGCAGCTCCATTCAGCATCGTCTGAGCTCTTTGTAGCACACAGTCCAATATAAACTGAGTCAACCACGCCTCAATAACACCTCCATTCTCACACATTTACAGACACCGCTGAGCTTTAGTGAGCTGTGAAGAGTTCAATCCATCTCTACGTTCATGTATGTAAATGAAAACTATTATTAGCTGAAAGTGTGAGCTGATCTGAAAAGACAATAAGTCATACACTGAAAAAATGGTAACCTGGTAACTGGTTTTATTCAAGACAAAAATAGTATTTAACATTGTTGAATCTGCCTAAATACATTCATTTTTTACCAGTTAAATGAAGTAGAAATCATTTCTTACAGTGTAATGGAGTGAAGGTAAAGTCTATATCTTAGGTCCTACATATACATATACATATATATACATATTAAACTGAAGGGAAAAAAAATTAAAAAGTTAATATATCAACCTATTAGAACTACTAAAATGTGTTACAATTTATTTTAATGTGTCCTTGTTAAAGTGTAATTATACAATTAAGTAGTGAGTAATATTAAATAACATATTATAATATTAATTATTTATTAATGGTTTATTTTAGGGTTTGTTGCATGGAATTATGCATAATTTACTGATATTTCTGAAGTATTATTAATAATATCATTACTATTATTGCTATTACAATATTATTATGCACATGCAACATATGTAACAAAGACACTGTGATATAAAAACATAACCTAAATCTGCTTTGTACCATAAAATATCCTGATAAACACCATAGTAATAATAATACAGGTTATAGAATAAAAGGTTCATGATGAATTAAAGTTTGCCTTTCCACAAACAATGGCTTTTATAGACAGTGTACAGTGTTATATACTTAAAGACAGAACATACAGGCTGACAATTATAAAATATACATGAACTAATTAACCTGACATATAAAACAAAACTGAGATATATATATATATATATATATATATATATATATATATATATATATATAAAAGCAATAGCAAACTCATTTTAAATGAAACAATCAAATGAGGGACTTCTGGGAACATCTTTTTAGAGGTTTTTATTAATATGAGCTCATAAAATATGCATGTACAATAATTATACATGTTATAAAGATATGTAAAATGTTTCAGCTTTAGATGGAACGTATAAAACAGCAGAACATTATGACAAGTACATGTCAAAACAAATGAGAGGGTTATGTTTTAAAAAAAAAATTTTTTTTCAAAACTATATTATAGATGTCTCAACAATGTCTGATCTGTCCCCTACAAAACAAAACATTAAGATTATATTTCATTTGTCACAGGAAAAATTACAGATTAGATCGAGCGTAAAACACAGTCCTCATCTCAGCCCAATGCAAGTTTGAGTTTTTGTTAGAGAAGAACTGCACTAGAAGAACATGAAAAACAAAGATCAGCCACAGCAGGATTCACCAAGACTTCATTAAGAGCTGCAAGAGTTCAGAAAAACAGAGAGAGAAAGTGTGAACTAATGCAGGCAAAAACAGAACAACAGGGAATAAAAGATCATGAGTTTTGTGGAAGGAGGTATGAGACAGAGAATGAAAGAGAGAGAATGAGAGGTGAAGAGAAGAGCCAAAGACAGACCCATATGGACAGAATGGATGTGAAGTGACGTCCCAGCATGCACAGCGGTCACACTGAGAACTGACCCAACACACCCAGATCACAAAGATCCTCTCTCTGGAGACACAACCCCACCTAACACACAGAGAAAAAAACACACACGAGTGGAGCTTTTAGCATGGAGCAGCTGTTCAGTGATGTGAGATACAGTCCCATGTGAAAAAGAAGTACACGTACTTTTAAAAAGGGCACTTATTATGCAAATAATAGACTTTAAAAGAATACACTTTAGTGTGAAGTGAATGCAATGTTTTCAGAGACTTAAATGCATGTTGTACAACACTTAATATATACTGTATAATACACTTTACTATACTATGGTTCAAAAACACTATAGTATTTACTATAAATTACTATAGTGTTTCTTCATGTGGGATATCTTGAATATTGAATGTTTAAACCGCCATAGAATCAACTTAGAAAATCAACATATCAGTGGCTTATTTGTAGTTGTCTCTAATAATTTGCCTTTGTTTAATTCCTCTCCAGTAAGCAAAGCTGTATTATCCTCTCCAGCACTCTGAAGTGTCAGGATCACTTCCTGCTCAAGACACCTTCAACTCCAGCACACATCATCATATCATCAAAGCCCCTCACCCTTTGTGCTCCACACACACCCTGCTCTTCCTGCTGTCTATGGCCCAAGATGGTGCTCCATTTGGTGGTAATCAGGTGGAGAGCAGGAGCCCCACATCCTGATTAGCACCAGTGAACTCCAACAAATTTGCCAAATTCCTCCTCCTGTCAAGTCTTCCACTCCAGACGGTCGACCGGAGGCTTGATGAATGCACTTGTGTTCTGTGAGTGCCAGACCCAGGCCTGATCTTCTTTGTGTTACCTGATCTTTGAGGGTAAGGAGAAATCAAGCAGAAATGTGGTAAAGAGAGGGCGAAGCGGCTAGGAAAGTAACAGCATCCAGGCCACATCACTCTCTCAGAATTTCTGATTTATGACATTCCAGGCTCTATTTATATTCATGAGCAGGCATGAAGCGGACTGGCTCTCATTCCACAGCTTCAAGTTCCCTAGACGTACTTCCAGGAATCCCGGCCATTCCCATGCAGTGTTACCGGCTCTGTTTATCCTGATCGAGGATGGGGCCCACACATCGACTGATGCTTGTCCAGCAGGCATTGCTCTAATAGCCTATCAAAAAACTAGTAGTTCTCATTCTTGGTTAAACACAATAAAACTGACTCTACCTTTGCAAGTTAAAAAGTGAAAAAGAGTAAAAGAAGAATCCTAGATAACTCTCCAGAGCTGTTTGGTCATTTTTTACTTTAAATTTTCGTCAGAATGTTACGTGGTAACATGGTATAGATTTTAGAATTTGCTATGTGAACACACACACACACACACACACACAAAACAAATCCATGCACATGATTCAAAAAGGTTAAATGGACCAAAAAAAAAAAAAAGTCACACTTGTACTGATCACAGTCAAAAATCATGCACTGGAAATGAATGAGAAGTAAATTTCATCATTCCTTTTTTTTTTGGAATGCAACTTTAGATTTATGGCTTTGATTTCCATGCCAATTCAGAGTTAATTTTAATATTTCATATACATTTTAAAAATTGTTTTCTGTGCATTTTTCATAGGAATTAACTTATACAACTTTTTAGCTTCACCGTTTTTTTCCCATTTCAGCAATAATCTGCCAATAGTCTTCTTTAAAAAAAGAGACCAAACAGAGTTAAGTTGATCATTTTATTTTCTGGTCTATGCTCACAAAGTGGTTAACTGGTAATAAATGGATCATCAACTATTCCATAAATATAATTTAGTACCATAAATATAATTATTAAAAAATAATGAATAAAATATAAAAATAAAATCATTATCAAACTAAAATATAGTATATTCATGTTACTGAAATTAAAAAGGGTCTGCCACGCAAGCAACACCCAGAGGGTTAAATATCATCTGCACACTTTATTCAGTGGATTGGAATAGTATTTTAGTCTAGGGAGTAAACTTACAGAACATAACGGCTGTGAGGGTGACTCTGTTTTGAGACAAACCAGGCATCATATACTAAACAACTGAGGATCAGACACTAACAGGCCTTTCAAATCACTCCAAAAGAAAGAAAGAAAAAAAAACAGACTCACGCAAAAAATGTGTGCCTCATTGCCAGGAGATTCATGACAAATGAAAACAATAAATGTTCTAAAATTGACTAAAAAAAAGAGAGAATCTAAGCTAATAAATAAATAAGCTGTGCCCATCATATACTATGTTTTTCTGTGAAGTCTGCCGGTTTTGACTAGCCAAAATCTGCAGACTGGCTGTGATTTTCGGCAACTAGTGCCAACACATCCAGACCAGTAAAGAGCCTTCAACAGCATCTGAGGAAACCTGCAACCTTCTGGTAATAGCCCAGATCTTACACAAATAGTCTGCGTGAACTCCACTGAACTAGAACCTGGCAGATGCAGAAGCTCAGTTGAACATGAAGGTTGATCAAGCTTCTGGTTGACCAGTTTCTGGAACTGCATGACAGAATTTTAAACAATAATGCTTGCTCTCCCACTTTGTTTGCTGTTATTTGATGACCAGTTGCAGAACAACTGACCACATGTTCAGTTAAAGACAAGATGTTTGTTCTGTTTATACAGCTATGCAGGTTGCTACATTTCCACATTCAGTCCTTGTGTCCAGGTCACTCTACGTACATTTCAATCATGACAACTCTTTGAATAGTTTTTGCATGTTATCTGGATAAGACAATGTAAGTGTATTTGGTCTGTATTGGACATTATACATGCTGCTGCTGCAGAACAATTATGGATCTTTGCGAAAAATACACCGAAATGCTGGAAAAGATACACAGAAACGCTGCTGTGAGCATGAAAGATATGCTGCTGCTGCATGAATAGGTCTAAATAGACAAGTGGTGCTGGGGGAGGTGGAGGGTTTCAAAGGAACAAGCTCACTGCAGGACCAACTTACAGTGACCAATCAGCTTGTGCCATGTAGTAAATAATGTGATTGCCAGCAGATTGCATGTAAAGGACCAATCAACCTGCACCATCTAAAGTTGAATGACTGGATTAGATATTTAATCTAAGCTGAGAATACATTTGAGGCTGCTTTTTGGTTTCACTGTTTGAACCATCATGAACAACCTGTGGTTTGCCTGATGGCTAAAAAACATCACATGGGCCAAGCCATTATTTACTGTGGTGCACTTGACACTTCATGAATTTCCAGGTACAGTGTGGTAACACTGGTAACACCCAAAGTAGCATTACACCATTGCACATTTTGTATGTCTCCCTCTTCTAACACGCCTGACTGAATTCACTAGTTCGTTATTATAGACTGCGATATCTCAATTGCGTGCGTCCAATAAGGGAGATGTCTGAAATATGCAGTGCTGGACATGCTTGAGAAGCATATGTGTTCAGTGTGATTATTACACATACAGAGTAATACTCACAGCTTAATATTTGACATGCATTCCTGATGTCCGTGTGCCAGGATGTGTCTCGGTGTGTCAGGATGTGGAGCGAGAGTTGCACTCTTCCTTCCTGACTGATGAGCAGACACATACGGGGAAAAATAGGCTCATCCATCTACTGTGACACAGAAGCACCCTAGGGAACCCACCACACCCTCTCCTTATCGCTCTTCTGTAAGAATATGGCATGCTTCTGAAATTAATGGTGATATTACTTCACCTGCAGGATCTACGATATGCATGCAATATCTCAAATTCTGAGATTCCAGTAGAACAGTCCATATGCATTTATAACTATACTATGTAAAGGTCACATTTACCATTGTTCTATCAATTTTTGCAGGTAAACATTTCCGTTTGCAGATTTTGCATTGGGTTCAAGTTGATTCCTCATACTCACTACATTAACCAACAGAAAGCTGCATGGTTTGTAACTAACTGCTGTGTGAGTTCTGTTTTATGCATCACCACACTTGACAATGGACCTTTTTGTCCACAAAACTTCACCAAAAATTTGCTAATGTGACCCCACCTTTATTATAACAATGTAATTATAATATCTTATTTGATAGACTCTACAAATGTTTTTCAGTGCACCAATAACACTATCACACTGATTTCATTTTCATGTTTTGGTTGTTCTCAGATCTTGTTTTGCAAGATACTGTAAACTTTTGAGTGATTTGGTTGAAGATTTTTAAACATAAAATTATCACCATTTGATTACTGGGTCACACTTTAAGGTCCACTATGCCTTTTGCCTCAGTAAACTCCTAATTAGTGCTTATTAATAGTAAGGTAGTTAAGTTTAGGTATTGAGTAGTATTAAGGGATCTAAAATATGGTCATGCAGAATAAGGCATTAATATGTGTTTTATAAGTACGAATAAACAGCCAATATGCTAGTAATATGCATGCTAATAAGCAACTAGTGAGAACTGGTACCTAAACCAAAGTGTTACCGATTGTTGTTTTTATGGTGCACAGATAAATGTAATTTCAGCAACTTTTAAGTTAAACTGCATCCTTTTTTCATCCCCCATTTAATGCATGCTCCTGGTCTTATTATGCATAATTCACAGATGTTATTTGGAATTATTTCATTCTTATGTTTCACCCACGACCACCTGTCATACAGAGACAATTTGCAAGTTTCAGTAAATTCCATACAACATTTTTTTTTCTCATCAAATATCATGTTTCACTTAGAAAAAAAAGTCACATTATGGAAGTCCAGTAAAAAAGGCGGTTACACTTTATTGTAAGGTGTCCTTGTTACAGTGTAATTATACATTTAAATACTGAGTAATATTAATTAATACATGTACTTACCATATGGTTAGGGTTAGGATTAGGGTTTGTCTTAGGGTTACTTACATGTAATTATGCATAATTTCTTGTTATTATAATAGTAAGTACATGTAACATGTAACAAGGACACCTTAAAAAAGTGTTACCAAAAAAGGTTACAAATGATGTTTCATGTTGCAATTTGGCAAACAATTTAAATCAAATGTCTAAGAAGTGCTGAACAGATGCAACTTTTACCTTGCCATCTGATGGACTGTTGCAATAGAATTAAGCTGCAAATGTAAAACTAAAAGCACACAGGTAATAAAATGATTCTGAAGAAAAAGTCCACCTCCACATTTCCCTGCCTCTACACACACACACACACACACACACACACACCATCATTTCACAAACCACACAGAGCTCTAGACCAAACACAGACAGGAGTGAAAAAGTGACAGATTGAGTGTGTATGGCCAGCACTACTATTATATGTCTAATGGAGGCAGAAAACGTGCCAGGACATTTCAGAGGCATCAGCTCCGGCTCAGATTTATGCTTCTCTTCCTGTCCGTCATGGTCAGTGACCTCAGAGCAGCGGTTATAAAAAGACAGATAGGTTTCCCACAGCCTGGCACTACGGTCCGTGTCAAACACAGGTGAACGCAGCACTGCACGTGTGAACAGACCTTCATACATGACAAACTTTCATCGTGAAGCCCATGAAACTGAAACTGCAAACAACAGATAAAAGCTGGTTGCTTATTAGAATGCAAATTGCTAGCATGTTTATTAGTACTTATAAAGCATATATTAATGCCTTATTCTGCGTGACCATATTTTAGATCCCTTAATCTGGCCCATACCTAAACGTAAAAACTACCTTACTAATGGTTACACTTTATTTAAAGGTGTCCTTGTTACAGTATAATTATATATTTAAGTACTGAGTAACATTAATTATGGACTTTCTATAATTTCTATAATTAATCTTTTCTGTTATTATAATAGTAAGTAGATGTAACATGTGTAGCAAGGACACTGTAATATGTGACCCTGGAGCACAAAACCAGTCTTAAGTCGCTGGGGTTTATTTGTAGCAATAGCCGAAAATACATTGTATGGGTCAAAATTATCGATATTTCTTTTATGCCAAAAATCATTAGGATATTAAGTAAAGATCATGTTCCATGAAGATATTTAGTAAATTTCTTACCGTAAATATATCAAAACTTCATTTTTGATTAGTAATATGCATTGCTAAGAACTTCATTTGGACAACTTTAAAGGTGATTTTCTCAATATTTAGATTTTTTTGCACCCTCAGATTCCAGATTTTCAGATAGTTGTATCTCAGCCAAATATTGTCCGATCCTAACAAACCATACATCAGTGGAAAGATTATTTATTCAGCTTTCAGATGATTTATTAATCTCAATTTTGAAAAAAATTGACACTTAAGACTGGTTTTGTGCTCCAGGGTCACAAATAAAGTGTTACCCTAACTATTAGTAAGCAGCATATTAGGAGTTTATTAAGGCAAAAGTCATAGTTAATAGTGAATATGTGTTCATTAATCTAAATTATTAACCATATTTCAAAATCAAAATGTTAGAAAATATATTTACAGTGTCAAAATGAAAATGAGTTCTGGACACATTAAAGAAACTGTAAATATTTAAGAAATGAAAATGGAGAAAGGTGTATATAAAACAGTAACACTTTACAATAATGTTCCAATAGTGTTTATTAACTAAACTGTAAAAATAATTTTGAGATTTTACCATTTCAACTTTATTATTATTATTATTATTTTGTAAACATAACTTATTTAATATATAAATTGCCCAGACAAGATGAAAATGTAAGTTTATTGCTGAAATTTCATTTCAAAATTTCAACATTTCAAAATGTTATTTATGAAGCTGAAAGTTGAATGAACTAGTATAACTGTTTCAACTCAAAAACGCATGTTGAAACAACTGCATCACACTGAAAAGTTAAGACAACAAAAAAAAAATAAGGCAGCACAGTAACAAGATTTTAAAGTTGACAACAAATTGTTTTATGCAGTGTAATGTTAACTCAAAAATTATTAACACATTTGTTACAATATTTATTAATTTGTTAATGTTAGGTAATAAAATACTGTTAATAAATAATAAATTAGATTAATAATATTTATTATAACACAACTACTACAACTACTAGTCATAGTAGAAATGTTTGTCATTGGTTTATGTTAGCTGAGGCCCTTTAAATAATACTAACAGATGCAACTTTTAATAATGCATTAATAAATATGAGAATTAACTAAATTAATTAATTTAGTTTAATAAATTCTTTAGAGGTATTTTTCATTGTTAGCTTTTGTTACCTAATCTAGTTAACAAATGTTAACAAATGAAACCTTATTGTAAAGTGTTATCAAATAAACAGCATTCAGCTATTTCAAAAAGAAACCAAAAATCATGTAATCATGTTAGTTTAGAATGTGTAATGTTCCAGAAAACAGCAGTTCTTTTCGCTAATCTTACTGAGAGTGCATTTTTTCAAAATACATTTTTTTAGCTATCTTTTTGTAGTACATCAATACCTTTTTTTTTCTTTTGCAGGTTGAGATGGAAAGAAAGAGAGAGTCTTTTACACTTTCGGCACAATTTCCTCTCTATTTCCTCCCTGTAGACCAGCGTCTGCAGAATGTGCAGAGTAGGAGTTTTATGCTGTGAGAGCTGCCAACACTGAGAGAAAAGACAAAGAGTGATACAAAGAGAATGGGAGAGACTAACAAATGAGAGAGAAAGAGATGCGTGAAGAATCTTCCCTCTTTCTCCAGCTGTCCACAAACCAGTAAATGAACTTGCAGCAGCAAAACCTCCTTTTTTGACTGGTTTTCCTGGTGTTCCTGGAAGACTGGACCATTCCACTCAGCGGAATTTGAGCCACACACAGGCCCACATATGCATCCTGTAGACCCGCCTGATCCGAGAGCAGTTCTGAACGCTCCCGGTCTGAGTGTAAAGAGGTGAAACTGACCGCAGAGCAGCACACATACCTGCAGAGATCTGCCCAGAGTTATATATATGTATTTAAGGTTACACTAATTTGCAGTCTGGAAGGATCGCTGGATTGTCATAAATCTGTGGCGGGACAGCACGGAGGGAAATGTGCTATATAAGACGTTTTGAGAAATGAATTATGAAAGAAGAAGTGACATGATTGTTATAGACTTGACAGGCAGGGTTTATAATCTGGTCATACAATATGAGATTTATTTTAAAAATGGGACTGCATAATACATTGGTACAGTGCATAAAAGAGATGTTGAAGGTTTTAACACGTTTTTCAGAAGGTGCTTTGTTAAACTGATGTCTTAGGGCGTTACATATTTGCCATGAAAATGTGCTGTAGGCGTCTTTGGCAAACACTGTTATTGCCAAATTCCACACATCCAGAGCCTAACATTTTGCCATAACATTTTGCTACTGTATGTGCATTATTTCAAACAAACAAACAAACAAACAAACAAATAAATAAATAAATAAATAAATAAATACCCATTTGGGGGCTGTCTCTAATTGCAACTATTTATTTATTTATTTATTTATTTATTTATTTATTTATTTATTTATTTGTTTGTTTGTTTGTTTATTCAATACTATTGAAGTGCAATTGAAAATGCAATTATTATTATTATTATTATTATTATTATTATTATTATTATTATTATTATATTTTACAGTTCAATGGTATTAGTTTTTTAATATTTGGATTTAATAATAATAATAATAATAATAATAATTTAGATAACCAAATAGTTTCTGGTCTCTACTATTTTCCATAGTATTTTTTATTTTTTTTTCCATAATATGGAAGTCTTGGTTACCACATTCTTAAAAAATTATTCAAAAAAATCAGTTTTAATTATTTACAACAAGATATCACGTATTACAACACACATTATGAATAATTATAATGCATTATACCCTTCAATAACCCTTTATAATGCACTATTAATGAAGGCTTCAAATAAAGAATATATATATATATATATATATATATATATTCTTGTAAATTTTACAACTGAATTTAAAATGCATAGTGTAACAATGAATTGATACGTGTTGTAATGTATTAACTGTGGTTACAATTATTTATGAGATTGTACAATGCATTATAAGGTGCATTGCAAGGCATAATTAATGCATTAAAACAATTTTTAATGCATTATGCATAAAGGATTTAAGTAAAGTGGCACCAAAATAACTTATTTTGTGTTCAGTAGAAGAAAGAAACTAATACAGGTTTATAATGACTTTTTTTTTT
>JAFVLL020021153.1:0-28125 GCA_021397915.2 Tor tambroides | reverse complement strand
TAAATTATATTTTGAAAAAAAAAAAAAAAAACATTTATTGTTTTCTTTATGCAAGCTATAATAAAATTTATACGGTTGTAATATTTATTTTTGCATTTAGATGTTAAAAACATTTATATACAATCATAGAAATAACAATAAAAACATTTATTGTCATGAAATGCAATGCAAAAAGTCTTAATAGTCCTTAAATATGCTTTGTTTTCTTCAGGAAAACATTTTTTTTTTTTTTTTTTTTTAATTTTTGGGTGAACTGTGACCTGGCCCATTAGCTGCTGGCATGTGATGTTGTTGAATGGTTCTGTAGGAATCTGACATTCCTCAGGGTCAGCTGAAGCGGTCAGGAGTTTCCTGTCTCTCTCTCTTCATACTCACCCAGAGTCATAAACTTTATCACACTGTTTTTCTACTAATTGCCCATATGCTTTCTCTTTAGCTCACGCTAAAATATATGTTACGAAAATAGAAATCTGAGAGCCTACCACATTAAAGTGTCTGTTTCTCAAACTCTTTCTATTCAGGTAAGAGGTAAAACAGAGACTGATGTTTGACTGCTGCAATGAGATCAGATGAAGTTTTAGCCAATCCACCACCCCAGCTATACCAGTGAGAGAGTTACACGCTTATTCTTGCTCTGTCTTTCTAACCCTGACTACTAACCCCCTGTCAGCCAGGCTGGGTTTTAGAAACCCCCCAAACTCACAGTATCATTATGCACAACCATAAACCATGAACCATACAGTAAGTTCTTATTTGCATATTTGCGGTGTCATTGTCACTATCTGGACGAATGCAACACGCAACCTGTCTCTAGCATTGCACATATGTACTATATGTACACTATATGCATTATATGTACCATGTACTTTCAAATGTTTTCTGAATGGAGTTTTCAAACAGTCTTTTCTTGACTCTGTTTCACTCACTTGACTGTTTCCGTGGCTGTCAAATGTCTGACGTGAATGAGGCACATGATTGGTTGTCTGTTGCTGAGCATCTCGCAGTAACATTGCAACATCACATTGTTTAACATGGGTTAAGTGCAGTTTGAAAAGCCTTTATGACTAGATTAACAAGCCTGCATCTTAGTAAATTTACTAACAATGTTAGGTTGCTAAATGTCATGGTTAAAAATTAAACTCTGAGAGTTTTAATTTTCTTGAGTATGTTTAGCATTCATGTAACTATTAGGCCTATGACCATTCATCCACCGTTTTCTTACGGCCCATCACACTTTGCATGATTAACATCTATTAAGCTGTAAACTATATGGGCCCATCCCAAATACCCACACTTGCTGTCTTGCAAGTGCACATTTTACTGGTACAAAGATGCATATGTGTGCTTTGTACATTTATTTTAAAATGCAAAGTGTTGTATGTACAGATTGTGTAAAATAAAGCTAGTTAAAAACTTAACTTGAATTTTTACAGCACTATGTTGAAAGTGTGTCCCATTGGTTAATCAAAAGTTCTTCACAGACTTGTGGTCTTCACACGCTCTTGAACACTTGAGCCAAATACAGGAAACGCATCATGTAAGTAAACATTCTGAAGTAATTCAGAATCATTCTGAAAAATAAGCATTTTCAGGTACAATGAGGTGACGTTATTCTACTCACCATTCAACCACTGAACATTAAAAGGAAATTTAAAAAAGCAAAAACATTTAGGCTACAAATTACTACAACAAAACATGAATGACCCCAAAAATCTCTCTATTAAAGACACACATACATCAGTCAAAAAAAAAAAAAAAAAAAAGCCTAATCAAGATTTTGAGGCCATATGTAACGTAGGCTATGTTGCCTTAATCAAAAATGTTCATTAAGTGGAACATGAGTGTGGGGAGGAAAAATTAGAGATTCTTACTGCGTACCAGTCAAGTATTCATTAAATTAGGAGTGCAAACCACATACACAGTATATGTTGTCTTTTTCATACTGTTAGCATATAAAAGGGATTTGTTTCTGTCTTTTTGAGTGGAACTTCCCCAAATTGGAAGGGAACAGGTTCAAAGAGTTGACTCTCTGGACCAAATGATTAGTGGGAGCAATACCTGAGCAGAACAGGGCGTGTAGACACGTTTTAAACCTTTTAAAGCTGAATCAAATGATTTGGGAATCCACTGTGAAATCCCGATTTAAATCGAATGATTCGCAACACGTGTTCTGAAGTTCCAATCTGAATAATGATTCACGAACCTGCTCCAAAGTTCCGATCTGAATCAAATAATTCACGATACACGCTCCAAAGTTCCGATCTGAATCAAATAATTCACGATACACGCTCCGAAGTTCCGATCTAAATCAAAATTTCGGAATCTGCACTCTGAACTTCCGATATGAATCAAAAGATTTGCAAACTTGCTCCAAAGTTACAATCTAAATCAAATGATTCACAATACATGCTTCTAATCTGAATCAAATGATTCGCGACACTCACTCCGAATCCCGATCTTAATCAAATGATTCGCGACACATGCTCCAAAGTTCCGATCTTAATAATTCATGAACCTGCTCCGATCCTATCTAAATCAAATGATTTGTGATCTGCGCTCTGAAGTCCCGATCTAAATGATGATTCATAAACCTGCTCCAAAGTTCCGATCTAAATCAAATGATTCACGAAACGCACTTCGAAGTTCTGATCTGAATGATTTGCGAGGTCGACTTCCGTTCTAAAGGTCATTGCACACTGAGTCCGAAATTTTCGGTGTGTTTTTCCGTTGTTTTTTCTTTTTTGTATTCCTCATTCTTTCCTATCCAAATGCATGCTACGGATGCGAAAACGCATAAAATCAAACCTGATCCGAATATTTTTATGACGGACAAAAGTTTCGGAGGCAGTGTGTAAACATGGGCTGCATCCGAAAACTTAGGCAGCTGACTTGCTGCCTCGCTGCCTTATGAGGCAATGACTTTGCAGGCAGCGTTTTTGCACGAAGGCACCTCACGAAACTGATTTCGGACAGGCTTCCGAGGCAGCGTAACGGTTTAATGATCTACAACAAAATAGAACGAGTTTTGGTGATAACTAAACAAATATTTACTTACCATAATACTAATTTCTGGCTAGAAATAACATCAAAAGTGCAAAAAGTTAATCAGAAATATACGTTTTCACACAAACTAATCACCAAACGCAACTTTCAGACGCCATCTTTATTTTTTAGCTCAACCGTCTCGGAATGGAACGCACAGGATTGTGGGATATCAAAGGCAGCGAAGGATACATCGATGCTGCCTTCAAAAATCGATCAGATGAAGGCATCTCATGAGACAGGAAGTGAAGCTAACTTTGGATTCGGACGTGCCTTGATGCCTTCCTACCTTGGAATGCTGCCTCCAAAGGCAGCATTTTTAAGTTTTCGGATGCAGCCATGATTGACACAACGTGAGTGTCACATGTGTCCTGTTCCCCATGTGTTTCCATGTCCTTATTTGGTTTTTCCTGTCATTAGTTAATCTTCGTTTATTCATACCACCTGTCTGGTATTATTCATCTCGTTTGCGCATTAGTTTGTCTGTCTTTATAAGCCCTCTGTTTCTGTTCAGTCTTTGTTTGCTGTTAAATGTCTTCCATGTTTGAAATTAAATATTTGTATTTTGAAGAATCCCTCGCTCCTTCGTTCTTAGCGTAACCTGACAGAACAACAGACTAACAAAGAGAGTACGCAGCGCTCCTTTTTCCCCGTTTTGTCTTTTGCAAGTTTTTTGTTCCCTTTTGTTTCTCTCGCTCCTTCGTTCTCAGTAACCTGACAGTGAGATCGTATTTATTTTTAACGTGCAAAAATTTCGGACTCCGTATGATTCGCAAAACAAGCTTTGTAGTCCCAATCTGGAACGATAAGGGATCCGATTTGAGTGTTTTGAAACAGCGAATCGTTGAATCAATTTTGCGGCACAATGGTTTTACTGATTCGGATTTTTAAAAAATCCATTTCACCCATCATTACTTGCTTTTTAAAACAATTACAAACGTTGTCGAAATTTAAAGGTGAATGGCCCTTTGGATCAGATTTTTGCTAGTGGATAGCTTACAAAGTCACAGAAGAAGAGCATCCCCAGATGCCCAATATCAAATCACCAAATTAGTCGGGTGCGTAGATCTGCTGGCTCTAGTGGATAGCTTGAAATGAATAATCAAAGTCATGAATTTGAGTTTAAATCAGTCGGAGCGGTTCCAGTTTAAATGACTCCGTTGAATCGGTTTGTCTGTTCCTTCGCTTTTTGCACCTTTAGCCTTGTTTATATGACAAAGTCAGTAGGGGAGAGTGGGGACGGTTGTAACACTTTTTGAATTCTTTAGTTTTTCAGAGACTGTTTGCATTAGAAAGCTATAATTTTAATACAATAAAGCCACATCAGTGGGCTACTCACCCACATTGCTGTAACACGTGCACATATGATTATATACATACAATTTATACTTGAATAGACAAAGTCAAATGTTGCAACTGTCCCCACAACAGGGTACGGTCATTCATTAAAATGTAATTAAAACCATTCTTAAACATCATTTTGCAGTTTCTTTATTTTATTTGTGCATAGACATGGTCTTTAATAAGTTAAATTGACTGTATAAAAACAAAGAATAGTAAATGGAAGAAAAAAAAATCAAGTAACAACCTTGTCTTGGTTAATTATTACAATACATTTGAACTACAAAATATTAATTTAATCAGAATCAAGACACTAAAATTTAATAATAGCCTACTTCTGTTAACATCTGTGAAAGGTTACTGAACTAAAGCCAGTTGCATTAACATAGTCACTAACTTAAGACTGTCTTAAGAACTAGTTTGACCAACTAGCAGCTAACCAAGTGTATCAATGTTGTGGTAAGGGACAGCATGTTGCAACTGTCCCCACCCTTGACAGGTGTGATAAAACTTGGTATAATAGCTTGACACAAAATCTTTGACACATGCTAATTATGCCTATTAGAAGCTAAGAAAACACAGATATAAATCACATGTTTTTACAATGCTTCACGCAAACAACTTAGTATGACAAAAAAATCAGATTATTAAAAAAAATACTTTTTTACCATGAAAATTATTTTTTGTAAAAGGAATGGTCACATGTGCCTGATTTCATCCAGGAAGGATGGGGGGGGGGGGGGGCACATGATTTAGCATGTGCAGTATGAATATCATCACTGTAGCTCATTCCTGATTGAAGAAATAAGCCATGTTGCAACCGTCCCCACTCTCCCCTACTAGGCCTACTGCTGGCTTAGCTCAATAGCCTTATGTCATTAACTGAAATAAGAAGAAAAAAGCGATGTTTTCATATAAAATGTATTCCCATTCTGAAGACAACTGCTTTCCATGTCGAAACATCCAATACAAATCTATGGACATATTCAGGTTTGGTAACCGGTTTACTGCGAGTGAAACTAGTGAAAACAATCCACAATGAGCTGCACGTACCTCAGAATACATGACAGATGGAAACACTGTGCATTACGATCGAGTTTGTAGCCTAATTCACTATATTTTAAATAGTTTGACCACTGTAAATCAGTTGTTGACAGTTCAATAGAAAATAAGTTGAAAGCATCCAGTCATCTCATACCATTGAAGTAAATGTTAAGTTTATCAGTATTTATTGTAATAAATATTTGAGGAATGATTGTTGTATCCGATTGTATAAGTCTATATAGAGTGATAGTCAGTGTAAAAAGAGTAAATGGGAGAAGATGAACACCACTAACACATGAAATTTACAATGTTTTTTTTTTATTTTTTGATTAGCTCATAATGAATATGTACAAAATGCATTATTTATTGATGCTATTACTGTTCATACAAGTGCGCTATCATTTTTAATTTGTTCAGATATCTGTCCCTATCAGTTTGACATCTTCCAGAGATCTCGACAGCTTGTTTTGTTTGTTCATGATACTAACCTCAGTGCGTACATGACTGGTTTGTGGTTAGCTGTAGCTTGAAGTGTATGTGATGTGTTTTCTGCCTCTGTGTGAAGTGGGAGTAAAATGTGGTAAAAAAAAAAAAAAAAGAGGTGTGATATTAAATTAATGTAAAATGGATGCTTTATTTCTAATGTCAGCTCTTCACAGGTCAGAAATAAAGCAAAGAATTTTACCATGTTTTTGGAAAGTTTTTAAAATGACAAACATACAGTATCATTCACAGAGTGCCTAACTATTGTTGTTTTTATATGGACAGGCATGCGACCTGCAGCTGCTTTGACCTCTTTGGCCTCCGTTCTGCATGGGGAAGTGTGTCTTCCTCTTACTGAGGCTGATCCTGCACTAATACATCAGTTTTTCTTCCAAGGAACTGCCTCAAAACAATGCTTAAGCAACCAGGCAAGATAAACATATATGAACCAGAAGTTTGTAATTGCATCACATTTTATGAAGATGTACAACATACGTGTTTAAACTTGAAAATATGCAGTTATTACTATACCTCACAGACCCTTTTGTTGGTGTAATTTCCTGTACTCAGGAAATTAAGTCATATTAAATAATATTTCTGATATGAATCAAACTTCTTAAATTCTTTTATACCTTACCTAACAAGCACATTTTTTTTTAGAATACTGGCAAACATTTAACAAAAAATAAGATATTTTTAAAGACAGTTGTGTTATTTATTTATTTAAATTTTGTTTAAAATAAAACATTATATAATTTTGTAAATATATTTTATACTTTATATAAAATAAATAATTTATATATATATATATATATATATATATATATATATATATATATATATATATATATATATATATATATGTGTATGTATGTATCAAAAATGCAGTACAAGGTTTTAAAAGTCCTTAAAATATGCTTAATTTTATGCAAACTATAACAGCCTACTATGTACATCTAAATATTACATTTCTCTTTTAATTTTCTCAAAATGATAAGAAATAGGATATTTTACTTAGTAAATGAAGATTGTGATATTAATTATTTATGCAGTTGTGCATTTTGACATTATTGAATGCTTTTTTAAAATATTAATATTTTTAATATGATGTTCTTCTAAAATGAGCAGTTTTATCAGGCTCCTATGTGTAGGTTCAGTAATTTCACTTTAATGGCAATAAATAGGTCCTTTTCATTGCTATTAAAGTGAAATAACTGAAAAAAACATAGGAGCCTGAGGAAAATGCTAACTAATACACACACACACACACACACACACACACACACACACACACACACAATAGATTTTTTACAATAAACTGCACAGGCCAAACCACATGCTTATTAATATGATATGACTTCAGTACAAAGAAAAACAAACAAACAAAAAAAACAATTTATATAAAAATATTGTTTCTTTATCCTACCTATCCATGACTAAAAGGTTAGTAGCAATTATTTTCATTTTCATTTTCCACTGCAACTGGTTTTTTAATTATGACTAAAAGTGAATCACCAGTGATTCTTATATTAAGAAGACTCATTGTTCTTCTTAATTACTATTGAATTATGAATTATTATTTTTGAATATTTCAATCAAGTAGTGTTGCTCTGATACTATTGTCTGCATGTTGTGGAACATGGACCGACTCCAGCAGAAGAGTGGTTGCTTATAGCAACATGGAGAGGAAGTGAAATGGCTTTCGCAGTTCTGCTGAAATAGCATGTTCTCACCAGATTCTGTTTCCTGGTGGTGTGTGGTTTCACACTCACACATAAACACACACTCATGCTTTCTCTCTCACACAAAACACACTGATAACCCATTCCAGATGCAGGTTCTTTATAGAATAGTATATTTGTGTCCTATTTATTTATATATTTGTAACAAAATCTTCATATACTATTCACACGGATGTGTGCATTGTACATATATTTTAACTTCTTTTGTTTTACAACTAGTTTGTGAGACGAACCACTCTGTGGAATACACCTGCCCCCTATTGGAAAGACTGCAAAAAACATTTAGGAAAAGTATTTTGACTGTAAAGATGCAAACCTATATGGGGGTAGTATAGCAAGGCAATATGCTAAAATGCATTTATCTGGTCGATTTTTGAAAGCTGCATGGATGTATGCTTTGATACTCCACAATGCAGTACACAATGCAGTTTTTTGGTTGAAAAATAAAAGTAGAATGAACAGTTTAAAGTTAATGAATTAATAAATGTCTGAACATGTCTGAAGTGTCTGAACCAGTTGCCTTAAAATGTGTCTTTATACAATAATGTCATTGTTTCCTGGGTGGTGAAATGGTGAGACAGCAGTCTGCGGTCCAGCCTTGATCTCAATCAATTTGGATTGTTGGTTTAGCCGCTCATTAGAGCCCCCTTATGGCCACTGCTGATATTGCATCTACTCATACAGTAGGCCTACTTGTTCTCTGAGACAGTCATTCTCAATTCCAGCCCTTGCGACCCAGTCCTCGTTAGAAGAGAGCTTCATGCATGAACTGTGTTGCGATTGACAGGGCCCTACAGGGTGTTCATTGCTCTCTATTCCCGGGTTTACTTCACTTTTGAACATTCATTCATGGATTTGCGTTACAGCACCGCCTGCAGCTTCTTCACACACTTTAACTTTGTAAATAAATACAATTTAAATTCACGTTGAACACTTTACAGTTTTTTTCAACTGCTTACACAAGATTGAAACCAAACTGTAGCCTTTTTTTTTTTTTTACTGTAGCCTAAGCATTTGTGGTTGTGAATACAGTATTACACAGTATGAAAGAAAAGAAATACATCAACCATGTGTAGATGTGTATTTATTGTCCTATTCTACAATTTTCCTTTTTTTCAGCTGCTTACATTTTCAAAACTTTGCCTTTTTTTTTTCTTCAAAATTTACACACAAATCCAAGAATTACACAAAAATGCAAAATGCTTCATATCCCTTGCAAAATGAAGCACTGCATTCAAAATATCGCAAACACATCTCAAAAGCAAACATTTGTCTTATGTTGCAAACACCTTTGACATTATTTATTTTTTTTTGATATATGATATACACACAGTTACTGAAAACCTAAAGCTCTTCTTTCATGAGCTCCTATGTACATTACGAAGGAAAAGAAATACATTAATTGTGTGTAGTTGTGTAGATGTGTATTTATAGGCCTAGTCTAAAGCCATGATTGGTTGGTGTTAAGTAAAGCATTGAATGTTTGCACACGTGAGGCACTGATGAATTAGTGTGGCATTTTGATTGGTTGTGTTTGAAAAAGGAAATCAAGATACTTCCTCTTAGATTTTTGTGTGTTATATAGAGAATTGTGTGTATGCAAAAAGTTGCAAAAAGTGTTTTGTGAAATTAAAAACTGAGTCAAAGACCGAGAATTAGTGTATGGTTTTGCAGACTTGGTGTGTGGTTCTGGTGTTATCGAGTGTCAGGTTTCGGAAATTGTGTGACAAGTAAAGTTTTTGTGTGTAAGCAGTTGAAAAAAACTGTAATGCGCTTTGAATGGATCATATATGCTTCATTTGAACTAGAATCACGGCAGAATATCCTGTGAAGTCCACTTTGCAGGGCACTTAAGGTCAAATAGAACATATGTCTGAAGTGATAAGAGATACATGCAAAAGGTGAGGACTGGAATTGAGAACCGCTGCTCTAAAAAATACAATTTGCAAATTCTACTATAAAAACTTGCTTACTTAATGTATGCATGCACTTATGAGCAGATATATGAACAGTAAATTAATCAATAATTTCCACTGTTTACAACTATATATATATATATATATATATATATATATATATATATATATATATATATTTCCTGATAACTGCAAAGTGGCATAGAACCTGTTTTCTTTCTAATCAGGTGATGTCAAAAAAAAAAAATATATATATATATATATATATATATATGTATATATATATATATATATATATATATATATACACACACACACACACATTTTGTGAGAATAATCAAGAATTTTGGTGTGTCCCTATCTGATATATACAGTCAGTGTATGTATGAGACACTTTACTGACCTAATTAGTGCCATTAGTATCCAAACTAAATCATTTACTGAGAAAGTCATTAATCTGTTATTCTCATTCCCGTCCAAACTGTAACAAGATCATTTTCCTATCCTGCCTAAGCTTTAAAGTGCGGGAACTACCCAAAGGAGGAGACACAAATGAGCAACAAATGAGCTTGCATGTCCAGTAAGTTTATTTTCTTGCAATGTTTGAATTCGTTCACCCAAAAATTAAAATACTGTCATACTGATTCTGTAGGACTTTGTTTCTTGTGGGTGAACTATCCCTCTGAGCTCATATGACAAGCTTTCATCAAACCGAGCATGAATAGGCTATAATGCAATATTAGGGCTTTGACACAAAGACTAGGGGCAAGTTGTATGGGAAGCATAGTGATCTGATCTGATAATTATGAGTCATTCACTGGATAAATTAAATGTTGCTGCAAAACCTGCAGGATAATTGTGCTTAATAGCTATTAATTCAGTCCAGATTGAAAAATCAAGGAAGTTTAGATTTATCATTCATACAAAACGGTTCTCTCCATTAATTGTTAATTCCCTCAAATGCATGTGTCCAACCCCTTATCAGAAATTAGGCAAATTATGCAATCAAGAAACAGAGATTGGACACATACAGTAATTTGACTGATGGCATAGCATTATCGCCAAACCTAACATTTACACTAGGAGTTTTTCTTCTTGTTTGTCCTGCTGAATCTTGTTTGATTATTATAATGTAAATTACACTTAATCTAACATTAAAATTCCTTCCTTGTATGCTTTGTGATGTCATTTTTTGGGACAGTTTGGATGATGGCGGTTATGTGGCAGTTATGAAACTTAGAATTAAACAGTTTACACACCTGTGGCGTGTCTGTCTTTCTAACGATTTCCAAAAAGATTGAGTTTGGGTGTGCAAATTACAGTTAGCTGACCAACACGGAAATAAATGATTTTGCCAACATTAAGATTGATATAAAATGTATCTTTTAGATGATTAGCATGTCACACTGCAGAGTACTAAACATTTACAAATGTATTTAATTAAGATTATTAGTTTTTAATACTATTAGAGTAAGTTTTACAAGAAAATACTATTTAAATGTTTAATTTAATGTGTTACTTGCCATTTGTTACTTGCCCTTTCCTTCTAATTAATTGTAAATAAGGTAAAAATGGTCTTATTTACTTACTGTTAAATAAAAAATTAAACATGGTCTCTCTCAAACTTACATGTAGCCAGTAAAAAGATTAACATACAAAAAGGCTTTGTACTTAAATGCATGCAGTTATATAAATATACAAATATAAATTATGCTGATATATGTGTGTGTGTGTGTGTGCGTGTGTGCAGCAATAAACAACATAAACTTGACTAATTTTGTTAGATTTATATTTCAACAAGAAAAATCTATTTTCACATTTTCATGTTTATTTCGATATTTGTACTGGAAGAGAAGACAAAAAGAGAAGACATTTGAAAAAGCTGTTTTCATTTGTTCACATAATGACTTCGCTATTATTCTAAAATGTAGAAAACGTGAGTTGGTGTGTCTAGACAGCTATTGTATATTTAGTATTAAACATATATTCCATAGGTAAACATGCTTATGTGCTCTTTCATGCTGGAATTGCTCAATTACACCTCTGCCTGTGATTATTCTTATATCAATTATCTATCAGAACAATTACACTAAGCCATAAATTTGCACCATTACAGCTTGTTTGTAAATTAACCTGTGTGATTCATCTAAAATTCTTTCATGGGACAGTGAAATAGTATAGGTACACAAATAACTCATGTGGATGGGTTGGGAATGAAGTGAATATATACCAGACTAAAACGCAGAAAAGTATCACAGCGCAAGAAGCCGTGGTTCCAGCCAGACTTGCTTTGTTTTAGTAATTTGAGTTTAACTCAATTGTTACTCTGTTACCAAACAGGGATAAAAACCTCTTCAGATTCAACATCACACCGGAGCAAAAACCACAAACATGTAAGTAATCAACTAAAAACGATCAAAAACGCGTTCACAGTAATTTGAAAATTGAACTGTATGCAGTTAATATACTCTGCAACTTTATATATTCTGATTTAGAGGAAAAAGGCTTTGAAAGATATGAATGTTTAACTACTTAAATGACAACTAATATCACTCTCATTCTTTCTTTTTTTGCACCCCACAGCATGTCTATCTTAAAGTATGGCCTGAGTAACAACTTCTGCAACATCGGCCGTTTCCCAGGCATTAAACTAGAGTCAGACAGCTTCTGGAGCGGGTCTGGTTGCGTGCCGGTTTATAGTAACCCCTGCGTGAAACCTTTTGTCGATCCATGTGTGAATCCCTGCGTGAAACCTGTCATCAATCCTTGCGTGACGCCTGTCATCAATCCTTGCGTGAAGCCTATCATCAATCCTTGCGTGAAACCTGTCATCAATCCTTGCATGAAACCTGTAGTCAATCCTTGCGTGGTTCCTTGTGCCAACCCATGCAACAACCCTTGCGCCATCCCTTGCGACTATGTGAAGCCGCGCTGTGATTATGACTGCAAGGAAGTTGTCCTCAAGGACTGTGCGGATGACTGCCAGGTTGTGCGCACCTGCGAAGGTAAGAGTTGTAGATCTTTGGCCTGAGCTGCATTTTGTGAAATTTGTTAAAGCTCCCAATTGTTTTCCTCTGCTTGGTTTTTCTCAGATTTGGTTCTGCAGGTTCGTTGTGTTGACCTGATGAAATTCTGGAAGTGTCAGAATCGTCAGGAGCATCACACCAGTTGTTTCCGCAGTGATCACCTCATTGTCCGTAGAGGACAGTGTTTCCAGATGTGGATTGAGCTTTCCCGGCCATTCAATCCGAAATGTGACCAACTTCACCTGGAGCTGAGACTTGGTCAGTTGATCAGTTGCCATCTTGTGCTGATTTGACTCTAAGAAGAGAATTTCCAGTTTGTTTGTTTGGTTTTTTTAATATCACATTTTTATATTTTCTGTTTTCATTTTAATTTTAGGTAAAGTAGTTTAGGTTTTATTATTATTGTTTATTGCAGTATTGTTTTTTTTAGTTATTTTACTTCAGATTAGACTAAACACAAATTAGAAATGCAACTTATATTTGATATATATTTTATTTTATTTTAAGTAACAAGAAGGTTTTTAATAGTTTAGTTTTAGATTATTATATTAACCATGGCAATTTCTTGTTGTTTTTATTTCACAGGTAATGTTCCATCAATTAGCAATGGCACTCTGGTAATTGTTCCATTAGTGGATGAATTCAAGAAATGCCGTTGGGAGGCCAAGATTGTTGAACGGGTACAAAACCGAATCAAACTGTGTGTGTACTCCCTTCCGACTGCTTGCATTGGACGATACAACCTCACCATTGTGACTTGTGGCCCGAAGGGCAGGGCCACTTCATTCTGCAACCCTTGCAATGACATTTACATGCTGTTCAACCCCTGGTGTAAAGGTACATTTAAGAGGGAGAGAATACAAAATATATAGTAGACTTTTGAACCACATCGCAATGTTCCTTCTTAACCTCTGAAATTTCTTGCAGAAGCATGTTTTGAAAAATGCTATAGATTTAAATCAGTCCCACATCTAAATCAATTTTTAGTATGAAACCTTGCACACAGACACAAGATAAAAACTGCATCATAGAATGGTACAGAGATTTCAAGTTCACAGAAGCAAAACTGGAATTACATAAAAAAACAATGGTTTTGTTTTTGTGATCTTGATTGTTTTCTCAAAAAAAGCATGTCTCTCAAATTTGTTTGTGAAGAATGACACTGGATGCTTCTGCTCAGATTAAGCAAGCATCTGTCAAACGGAAACAAAAATTAGAAGGAACAGTTATTATAATCAGTAAGTGATTGTGAAATTGAAACGGTCTCTCTCTCTTTACTAGACGACTCTGTGTATCTGGATGACGAGGACAAGAGAGTTGAGTATGTGCTGAATGACGTGGGAAAAATCTACTATGGAACTAAACATCAGATCGCTTCCAGAACCTGGAATTTCGGTCAAGTAAGATCCAAACTTTTAATTAATGCATGTCAAAATAAGAAAAGAGGACTGGCATTGGAATATATTTGATCTGAAGTGGTGGAATACAAGCATAGCACAATCATTTTCGTTTTTTTATAAACCACAGAACCTGCACACTGCATGGCAAGCATCTTAGTATATAATTTCTCTGATTCTTAGTTTGATGAAGGAGTTTTGGCTGCGTGTTTCTATGTGTTGGAGAAGAGTGGTGGCTTTTGCACTGGATGGGGAGATCCTGTTAACGTGGTGAGAGTGATATCTGCCATGGTGAGTCTCAACTTTTCTTTCATTGGCATGTCATAAAACCTAATAAACATCCATGAAGACTTGATGTTTGGCAAGAGAACAAATAATCATTTTTGACTGTCTCACTTTCACAGATTAATGCCAATGATGACTGTGGTGTGCTGGTGGGTAACTGGTCAAACTGCTATGGAGATGGAACTGCTCCGACATCCTGGTGCGGCAGCAGTGCCATCCTGAAACAGTACCACAAATGTGGAGGAATACCTGTCAAATATGGACAGAGCTTGGCCTTTGCTGGACTCACCAACACACGTAAGAGTTCCTGCAGACTGGACGAGGAGAAATTTTTTTTGAGAAAGTGATTGTAGATGTCATGCACTTATATTCTTCTCTTTCTCATAGTGTTGAGGTGTTTGGGTATTCCTGCTCGTCCAGTCACAAACTTCTGTTCTGCTCATGACACTGATGTGTCTATGACAGTAGACGTTTTTCTTGATGAGAACTATGATCTGATCGATAACTTGAACTGTGATTCAATCTGGTAAGATTCTGTAGAAACCTCTTTCATTATGTACTGTAACCATCACCTTTAGTGTCTGCAATAGTACCGTCATGGGATATGCACAAAAGGTTGTCTTTTTGCAAAAAAATAAAAATTCTAAAACTGCTTATTATTAAATTTAAAAATGAATATTTTTTGCCTCTCCTTTTTCAAACTGTCCAATATTATCACCAATTTGGTGATAACTGCTTTGATGATCACCACCTGTTGGTGAGAAAATTTAAATGCACTAAATGTACACTGAATATTTTTTACAGTTTTGATCTAAATGCAGTGTTCCTGAAAAAGCACAAAGTGATGAATCTGCAATGCAACATTTTCTTGTATGCATTCTTATAATGACTTGGGCAATCCTACTTGTCATTGCATTAGGTAGTTTATGCAAATTTAAGACATCCTCCCACTTACTCTAATATGAATTATTAGTTTCACGCAAATAGCTTCAATATTTGCAGGCAAGTGGAAATTATCCGGTGTACACACATTGTTTCTCTGTCTCCTCTTCTATCTTTGAATCCATTCACAAAGATCATGTTTCTTTTTCTCTTCCATGTAGGAATTACCACGTGTGGAATGAGGCCTGGATGACTCGACCTGATCTGCCATCTGGTTTTGGAGGTTGGCAGGTGGTTGATTCCACTCCTCAGGAAACCAGCCAGGGCTTCTTCCGCTGTGGCCCCACCTCTGTTGCTGCAGTTCGCAGTGGGCAGGTCTTCCTCAAATATGACACACCCTTCGTTTTTGCAGAGGTATGAAAATGCTTTGCAACTTGAGCATTAAGCATATACTGTAGGTTATTGCAGTTATTCCTGAAACTTGGATCTTTTTCTCAAATTCTCACATACACACCACCTTATGGAAATATATTATGAGCAATGAACTATTCCTGCTCTAGGTGAACAGTGATGTAGTCTTCTGGCAGCGGACAGCTTGTGGAACATTTGCTGTGATCCATGTTGACAAGAACGCAGTTGGTCACTGCATCAGCACCAAGGCTGTTGGCTCAGACAAACGTGTGGATATCACACACCAATACAAACACCCAGAAGGTGAAAAGTCACACACATCACTTAAAAACACTTTCACTCTGAATAGTTGTAATTTTACCTCTACTTTCAACATCCGTCAGGTTCAGAGGAGGAGCGCCATGCTGTGGAAACGGCCCTTCGTCATGGCAGCAAGAGATGCGTGTACCCACTGCCCTGCGCTGAGGATGTAGTCTGTGATATCACCATGAAGGGTGATGTACCATGTGTGGGCAAGGATGCCGTGCTCTGCATCGCTCTGAAGAACAAATGCTGCTCACCTCGTAGCGTCACCCTCCACAGCCAGGTGTCTGCCACATACTACACCGGAGTCCACAAGGCCTTGGTGAAGAAGGACCAGACATGCTTTGAGCTCAAGGCCAGTGAAAGTAAGAAACAAATATTCAGAACTTGAGACACAAACATGCCAAAATTCATTCAAATCCACTGCAAAACTGATTTTGAACAATATAACGTATAAGTATTTCAAGGCTGAGCTACCATGAGTTCTACATGCTCCGATGCTTTTGTAGAAACCATAAGAAATGGAAATAAAATTTAAAAATGAAAATACTTCAAACAGTGGTTCTCTTCATAAAAGATAAATCGCTAGCTTTCATCCAAAGACCATAAATCTGATCTTAAAGGTTCTTTACAGTTCCACTGTAAAGAACCTTTTATGGAATGGAAAGGTTCCATGGATGTTAAAGGTTCTTCATGGAACCATCAATCCCAATAAAGAACCTTTATTTTTAAGAGTGTAGAGACTCAGTAGAGACTAAATTGAAATAGTATAATACAAATTGTTCTGATATGGCAGGGATGAGGATGTTTACCACTGCATTCAAAAGTAGCTTGTATGTATTCAGTGTTTATCTCTTGTCCATTTTAGCCAAGGTTCTGGAGTGGAGCCTGCGATATGAGGATTATAAGACACACCTTGTGAATCATTCAACCATGATGCTCACTGTCGCTGGACGAGTCACTCAAACCAAGCAAATTGTGGCCAAACACTTCAACTTTAGACTGTGCACTTCAGATCTTGTTATTACTGTGAGTTTGAAAAACTTGAAAGCTATACTTCACCAGCTGGTATTTATGGATGAAACTCTCTCCCAGTTTAGTGAAATCATTTAATCCTAGGCCTAGAAATGAATTAAGAACAACTGATTATTAGCTGGGTGGGGAAAATGGAGTCCATTTCATAACTATTCATAACCTGAATGGTGTTAATGCAGATTGTGATTTTCCCTTTCAGCCTGGATGTGACTGTGTGGTGGGCAAAGAAGTGCCAGTAAAAATCACATTCCAGAACCCACTGCCCTGTGTGCTGAAGAACGCAGTTTTCCGTATCGAGGGACTGGGAATGAAACACTGCAGATCGATTAACTATGGGTAGGAAATGAATCTGATTAACTCACTATTAAACTATAAAAAACAGCAGGACTGCTGTTCATTTTAATTGGTATATAGTTAAATGTCTTCATTTCTATCTATTTCTCAGTGAAATCGCAAGCCTGGCCACGGTGAACCTGACTGAGACATTTATTCCTAAGTGTCCCGGCCCTTACAAACTTCTGGCTTCGCTTCATTGTCCTCAGCTGACTCAGGTGCATGGATTCACTGACGTTGTTGTCAAAGAAAAGTGAAGAAGCGCCTAAATAAGTGGAGGAGTAATAAGCTTTCAGCATGCTTTTCACATGGATTGATTTGCAGAGTTAAAGAAGGGAATTTTAGTTTTGCAATCTTTAGTAAAGGGTGAACCAAAGGCTGCAGTTAATCTTGGGATCTTGCTTTTAGAGGACGATTTAGGCCAGACATTGTTTTTATGGGAGTAATATTTTGGAATATGTGATAAATTTGTAGTTTCACATTTTGCAAATGTGAGAGATTGCATATATTGAACCATTCTGATCATTCACAACTTCAGCTGTTCCATTTCATGTAGTCAACCTAACCAAAGGACTGTGTTGTTGTGTTCAATGATTTATTCACTCCTTTTAGCTGTACTGATATTCTGTCCTCCCTGTTGCATCAATAAAAGTTATTCATTTGCAGTACTATTTGTGGTGTATTTGTGATGTGTAACTATGAATCTGTGGATGAAATGATCATGACATCATACAACAACACTATGATTTTTTTTAACAAAGTTTAAACTTCATTCAGTAAGTCAGTTCTCTGAACATGTAACAGGTTTTTGAAAACACACCCTCACATGAATAATGTACACTTCTAAACCCTGAGAAATGTGGCATAATATAGAGAGAAAACAGTAAAAATATCAGAGGTGGAATAACAAATGTGGAATATACGTGCTAGGTTAATGGCATCAAAAGCAAAAGTTTCCCACACAGAAGAAAATAATTTAATAAAATAATAAATAAATAAAAATTAATAAAGAAAGAATCTGTCCAAAATGCATTTTAAACATATACTGAATATGTTGTAAACTGTGAAGCTCAATAAAATATATTTTTGATTAAAATGTCATATACCAAAATATATTTAAATATGTATATATAATTATATGTATATATAATTATGCATATATAAATACAAAATATATTTATATATGTATTTCAGGAAAATACATTTCCAATCTTTCAGTATCCTATGTTTAGGCTTTGTTCATCATTTATTTTTATTCCAATGTGTTATATATTTAGACATATTACAGTATAGGCAACGAAAAAAGTTTTTCTTCAGTTGTGACGTGTGTGCATGTGTGTATGATATTATATTTTTAAATGTTTTAACATTTTTTCTATTTTCTACATATTCATATTTTTAAAATATATTGGTAGAATATATATATATATATATATATATATATATATATATATATATATGTAGAAAATATACATTGAAAAATATTTAAATAGATATTTGGACTTTTTTGTATGTTCACAAATATTGTAAAAATATATTTGAAATATATATATATATATATATATATATATATATATATATATGCCAAATAGGTTTGTTTAAGACACTTAATAGAAAGTCTTCTACAGGAGATAAAGGTGCGTTCACACCATATCGTAATTACGGTAGTTAAGAGATACCTGTCAGTCCTGTGTCTTGTGTTTTACTCCCATGTGCTCCCTTATGCTCATATTTGGCCCTTCCTGTTTCCTGTTCTCGTTTAGTTCCTATTATGTTCCTTTGATTCAGCTGTGTTTAATTAATTACCTAGTGTTCTTAAGCCCTGTGTTTCCCTGAGTTTAGCATCTGGTATTAACGTTGATGTTGTGTTCCTGTGTGTCTCTGTCTGCCTTTGTTTTACCCTGTTTTGAAGACTGTTAAAGACTGTTTGGTTTGAGTTTACCTCTCATCTCTTGTTCTTCGTTTCGCCACAGAAGGCAATCATGACAGAATACAAGACCATAACAGTAGTAAGCTGTGCTCCTTCTCCCCGTTTGTTTTCCAGTTTTTATATTCATTTTTTTTTTTTTTTTTTTGATTTATCTAATGGATCCCCTCAAGCAATTATGTTCCGTTTATCAACACAGCTGTCCCCTGGAGGAGTACATCCATGAATTCCTCATCTGCTCTAAGCAGACTTACCTCGACTGTTAGACTCTTGTGGACTGTTTCCGGGGTGGTCTGGAAGAGGGGATCGCTCAATGTATGCCACTGGCTGGGTCCAAGTGGACCCTGCCCAATTACATCAACCTGGCTCGGTCCCTCAGCGGATCCCGTCTCCTCGCTGTCAGCCCAGAAGCATCACCCATTCGTTCCATCCATAAGTCAAGCCCACCGGCCGCTCGTCAGTCTAGCCCGCTGACTGCTCATCATTCAAGTTCGTCAGCCGCTCCAAAGTCAAGTTTGCGGGCCTCCGCTCGCTCAAGCCCACTGGCTTTGGCTCCCTCAAGCCCGCCGGCTGCTCCGTTGTCAAGCCCTATGCCGACAGCAGCTGTGTCTCTCACCTCAAGCCAAAGGAGGAATCGGAAGAGGAAAAGGCTGTTGGCTCCAGCCCCGGAGTTAGTTCCAGTGTTGGCTCAAGCCCCTGTCCAGAGTCGTGAGATGGCTCCAGCCCCTGACCAGAGTCCAGTGCAGGCTCCAGCCCCTGACCAGAGTTAAGTCATGTCCCCTGAAGTATTGTCCACAGGAACAATTCTAGTTGGTCTTGTCGGTCTTGTCTTGTCTGTTGGGGTTCTTCAGAAGCAGGCTGCTTCTTCTGTCATGGCCACGGAGGCCATTCCCAAGCCGCTTGCTTCTCTTGTTGTCTCGATGGAAGGGGTTCCTGAGCTTACCCCTGAGAGGGCCCCTGTCACCAAGTTCAGCCCAACCAGGGCTGTTGGTCTCATGTCTGGCCCAGAGAGGGCCTCAGATTCCAAGTCTGGTCCAGTGAGGGCTCCTGTTCCTGAGTTTGGCCCACGGAGGGCTCCTGTTCCTGAGTTAAGCCCAAGGAGGACTCCTGTTCCCCAGTTTAGCCCAGGGAGGGCTCCTATCCCCAAGTTCAGCACAGTAATTTCGACCAAGTATTTTTTTTTTTTTTTTTTTTTTTTGGGTGGTGGTAGTATGGCTCCAGCCGTAGAGGCCAGGGCTGGGGCCATAGCCTCGGAGGCTGATCCACCATGGCCTCCCGAGCCCTCCTGCTCCGCCATGGCTACCCGAGCCCCCTGATCCGCCATGGTGCCCCGAACTGCTTGATCCACCATGGGTCCCAAAATGGCTTATGAAGACAGCAAATACACTGTAGGCCTACTAAATTAAGCAAACAGGTATGCACATTTAACCATGAGTGTAAAGTTTACTTTGTAAAAATTTGACTATTTATAACCCAAAACATAATGTCCCAGATTTGAGCGTGAGCTGTCCCACATTAGAAAATCCACAAATTCTTAAATGATTTGGCACAAGGAGCACTAATATATGTGCCATTTCCCCTTTAATTACAATTTCTGAAATTTCTTCTGATTTAGATGGGGAACATCTTGGGGATTTCATAATGATAGGCTATAGCATTTTGATATATTGTTTTGGCTTCATATGGAAATGTGATGCACAAGTCAAAATTTCAAAAAGTGTCCCACATTACCCTAATCCACCCTACTATAATGTACTATAATATAAAAAACATTATGTAAGTGTTCATACTGTTATTAGTTTGTTGTTGTTTAAGTTTGCAATACTTTTATTGCTGTCATTAATAACAAACAACAAACAGTAAGTAATTATTTTTACCTGGCATGCTTTCTGTGTTCTACAATATTTAGCAGTAACATACAAATGTAATGTTGTAATGTGTTTTACAGCTGCCAGTAAGTTGCACTCTTTCACGCGGGTTCATTTTGTTGACTGTTGTTATAGAAACAGATAATTCAGCACTGAGTTGAACGTCACATGCTCAGTGTTGCCGCCCGGGATCCGATCCAATTGGGCGATACTGAATTTGATTGTGTGGGGAAAAATTGGCCTGGGTGGGTGGACAAAATTTGGGCTGGTTTGGGGTCAGTTTGGCGGTTTTCAAACATTTTGTATAGGGTAATTGGTTAACAAACAAACCCAAGATTGCTTGTACTGCACCCAGTCATCACGCACTGCAGAGGTGGATAGTCCTGATGTTGACAGGCACACTTATAGCCAATCACTAGGGATCAGTTGAGGTGATGATTCACGACACACGAGTGACCGGTTTTATCACGATACCGGATCAGATTTGGAATGTAGAACTGAATTTTTATATTTGAAAGTATAACTGTATATTCAAGTGAATGCCTAAATATGATTTACACTGTAATGGCGCTTGCAAACTCACGCTGTACCGTGAATCTATCTGTTTTAAACTAAAAGATTCACGTCTATGTCTTCAATAATTATTTTTATGTCTTCTGATGATTAATTACAATTTATATGTTATTTTTTTAAATTTATTAATATATTAGAGTAATGTTTTAACATTTTCTCCATCATGGAGGAAACTTTAGACTAATCTAATAATGATAATCTAATAATTTAGGGGGCAGTTGTGGCCTAATGGATAGAGAGTTGGACTTGTAACCCGAAGGTCGTGGGTTCGAGTCTCAGGTCCGGCAGGTATTGTAGGTGGGGGGATTGTAGTGAATGTCCAGCTCTCGCCACCCTCAATACCATGACTGAGGTGAGACCCTTGAGCAAGGCATCGAACCCCCAATTGCTCCCTGGGTGCGCAGCATTGGCCGCCCACTGCTGTGCGTGCGTGCGTACGTGCACTTGGATGGGTTTAATGCAGAGCACAAATTCTGAGTATGGGTCGCCATACTTGACCACACGTCACATCTTTTCCTTTCCTAATAACTTACGTGACTCTTTTACCACAAATTGTCTGCCTGTCAGTGACTATAGATACATTATGAAAAGCAGTACATTGGGAGTGCGCTTATGCATCTCGTAACACTAGTAAAACTTTTATAATTAGACTTATAATGAATCATTTAAATAGTTCTGTCTTAACTATATATTCCAATATTCTAAAAGCAAACTGACACGTAACCTTTATGACTTATATATTTAGAATAAATCAGAATTTCATTTGTTAAACACACATGATTCAGTATGGTTCATTTTTTTATTATTATTAATGCTGAGGCTGCATTGAGACTAGATTAACAATAAAGCAAATATGATCCATTTCAAAGGTTTGCATTAGCATTAGAAAACAACCAAAAGTAGACCCCAGGTAATATAAAATGCTTATGATAATTACAGAATGTAAAATTTGCAAACATAAAACCAAAAATGGCTCTTAGATATAATTAATATAACTTAGACATGGACACTTCAGCTCTATCTCATTTTTCATTCATTTCATTCACAATCAGGCATGATCATAATCTGCAGAAGAATGAATTACAAATTCCATATCCCACTATATTACTTAGTAAAGAAAAAATTACTAATCAAGAGAATGAAAAAAATGCTAATATTTGGAGAACAAGTTTCCAAGACCACAGTCAAGCTGTCTGCAAATCATTCATATAAAATGCACATTGGAAAGTTGAACTGTTACAGGTAGTTCAACAGAACTTTCTTTCCATTAAAACTTTCCTCTGTTTTAGTTATTTGTTTGGTTTAACAGTGCTGTTTGACAACAATGTTGGCGAGTCCATGCACCTGAGTGAGCTGAGGACAATTGAATGATGCTAGGAGTTTCTGTTGGCCGTGACACTTGGGAATAAACTTCTCTGTCAGACACACTGTGGCATGCCCTGCAATGTCACTGTGAAAGAAAGAAGGATTATTCAATACTATTTAAACATATATATTTTTAAATATTTTGTTTAAAAAATTAAAGTACAGAATGAAGCAACAATCATGCTTAATTAATTGAGCAATTAATTAAATTAATTTTACCCATAGTTGACAACTCTGGCATGCTGCAGTCCAAGTCCCACAAAGCGGAATACAGAGTTCTTCAGGACACAAGGCAGTGGATTCTGGAAAGTGATTTTGACTGGCACTTCTTGACCCAATACAGCATCACATACAGGCTGAGAAGAACCACAAACAAGACACAATTTAGCACTAAATGATTTCATCCAATCAAAAGATTAAGCGGTTGAATTGTAATTTTGAACTCACAGTGATAACAAGGTCTGGTGTGCGCAGTCTGAAGCTGTACTGGGTGGCCAGAACCTGCTTAGTCTGAGTCACATGTCCAAAGACGTTGAGCATGATTGAGGAGTGATCCACCAGGTGCTCCTTATACTCGTCATAACTCAGGGTCCATTCCAGAGGTCTGCCTAATGTGGGAAAAAGTGACAAATACTGATTGAATACTCATGCTTTCTTTACAAGTTTCTTTACCCATAAGCTGCACTATACCAACTGGGTGGTCTCATCTATTGCAACTCTTACAAAACTTTATCATTTCTCACATTCAGAGGGCTTGAGCTCAATGCATGTCTGGTCTCTCTTCAGGAAGGTCTTCCGGACTCCGGTGTAGTACATGGCTGCAGCCTGGCTGCAGAGGGTGATGCTACGAGGCGAGCTGCATTTGTTATTTAAATTGATGCAAAGCACAGCATCTTTGCCCACACATGGTCCATCCCCTTTCAGGTTGACTTCACAGACAACATCCTCAGCACAGGGCAGTGTGTATGTGCTTCTTCTTAAGCCATGACGAAGAGCTGTTTCCAAAGCAGTGCCCTTCTCAGAAGAACCTAATCAATGAAAGTAGAAGGAAAATTTAGAGAGGAATGAATCACAGAAGAAACACCAACCTTCATCACTAGTATAAGCTCCACGGTGTTGAGAGCTGAACCGGATGTTTTAAGAGACATGCATGTGGTTTTTACCAAGTGGGTGTTTGTAGAGGTTTGTGATGTCTATACGTTGATCTAAGCCGACAGCCTTGGTGCTGATGCAGTGACCTACTACATCCTTCTCAACGTGGACAACACCAAATGTACCATCACATCTCCGCTGCCAGTAAACTTTATCATTATTCACCTAGAACACAAAGAGACAAACAGGAATCATAAGTTATTATATGTTAATCTCTGTATGATAGAATGCTAAATTAAAGGAATTAACGTACTTCAGCAAAAAGGAAGGGCACATCATGCTTCAGGAAGGTCTGTCCACTGCGGATCGCAGCAACAGAGGTGGGGCCGCAGCGGAAGAAGCCCTGGCTGGTCAGTTGAGGAGTGGAATCAAGCACCTGCCAACCTCCGAAACCAGATGGCAGGTCTGGCCGGGTCATCCAGGCCTCGTTCCACACGTGGTAGTTCCTACATGGAAGAGAACATGAAAGAAATACAAACACATAATGCACATTCAGAGGAACCCTTTATGACATCACAAACGGTAATGACACTTACCAGATTGAATCACGGTTCATGTGATCGATCAGCTGGAATTTCTCATCCAAATAGACGTCAGTTGTCAAACAAACATCAGTGTCATGAGCAGAACAGAAGTTTGAAACTGGGCGAGCAGGAATACCCAAACACCTCAACACTATGAGAAAGAGAAGAAGAATATAAGTGCATTACATCTACAATCATATTCTCAAAACTTTTTCTCCTCGTCCAGTCTGCAGGAACTCTTACGTGTGTTGGTGACTCCAGCAAAGGCTATGCTCTGTCCATATTTGACAGGTATTCCTCCACATTTGTAGTATTGTTTCAGGATGGCACTGCTGCTGCACCAGGACGTCGGAGCAATTCCATCTCCATAGCAGTTTGACCAGTTACCCACCAGCACACCACAGTCTTTGTTGGCAATAACCTGACAAGGAGGTTATATTTTATTTTGAATGCAGAAACCACACCCAGAAGAGAACAAATCAGACTATTTTAATCAGGGTGAAATCATGAAAAATTAATGTTGATAAGAAGAATATGAAGACTCACCATGTCAGACAGCACTCTGGAAATGTTAATGGGGTTTCCCCATCCTGAGCAAGGTGTACAGCTCTTCTCCAACACATACATACATGCAGGCAAGATTCCCTCATCAAACTAAAAATCAGACAGAGGAGAGAGGAAATTGGATATTGACAAATTTGCCATGCTGTCTCTTGTCATGAAAATGTTGTTGTAGAGTAGAGCTTATTCTGTAGAATTATATTTCAGATGCTTCAAGAGAAATGGAAGGTGAAAAGCCATTTCCAGCAGAAACCCCAATAGGTTCCAACACTTTTAATCCACACCCTTGTTACTTATGGACTTACTTACTAGAAAAATAACAGTTTTGTCATTTCTGCTGTTTTACCGTGGCCCCTTACTCCCACTGAAATCAGTGGATTCACAGCGGCTCTCTGACATAATGTTAACTCACGTGTAGGCACTTTTGTAATATATGAGTTAAAAGTCTGGCTCTTACTTGACCAAAGTGCCATGATTTGCAGGCAATCTGCTGCTTAGTTCGATAGCAGATTCTGCCCATGTCATTCAGTGCACATTCAGCTCTCTCCGCCTCATCATTCAGGTACACACAGTCATCTGATAAAGAGAACATTGCACTTTAAGCAAATATTCAGGTTCATGATAATTGTGTAATATGTCATAATAATACGTGTAATGAAATGCATACCTTTACACCAGGGGTTGAACAGCATGTAAATTTAATTTTCAGGAACACAAGGTAAAGTGAATCTGCCTCCTGCATAGTGTGTCACGACACTGAGCTGGTATCGTCCAACGCAAGCAGTTGGAACAGAGTGCACACACAGTTTGATTCGGTTTTGTCCTTGTTCCACAATCTTTGCCCCCAAGCAGTCTTTCTTGAATTCTTCCACTATTGGAACGATCACATATGTGCCGTCCCGGATGGATGGGATGTGACCTGTAAAGCACACAGAAGAACGAGAGATTCCAGTGAGGGTGAAATGCTGGTTCAGCTCCTCACGTGTTCCTCCTCTACATACTGTATCTGCATGTCCTCTGTTGTCATGGGTCATATAGAAACTAACCTAGTTCGAGCTCCAGGTGAAGATTGTCACAACTGGGTTTGAAAGGACGGCACAGATCAACCCAGATATTGAAACACTGTCCTCTGCGGACAATGAGATGATCATCAAGGAAACAATGTGTGTGATGCTCCTGACAATTCTGTCCGGTCCTGCATTTGAGAAGGTCAACTTTACAAACCCAGAGGACAGCATCTGAGAAAACGAAAAAGCAGAAAACAGGTAATTAATTATCAAACAGAACATTCACTGAGTTATTATGAGTAAGAATAATTCTCATTATGCATTGTAGGACAAAGATCTATGACTCTTACCATTGCCTTCACAAATTTGCTTGCCTGTGCAATCATCCACACATTCCTTGATGATAACTTCTTTAGTCTCATAATCATGGAGTGACAAAGCCGTAAGGATTCGTGTATGGAGTAGAGCATGGAGTAGCATATGGAGTAGCACAAGGAGTAACGCATGGAGTAGTGTATGTCGTAGAATATGGAGTAGTGCAAGGGTTAATGCATGGGTTTACATATGGGTTCATGTAAACATTTGCCCAGGGGTTACCAGATAGGTTTGTCCAAGGGTTAGCACAAGGGTTTGTGCATGGGTTAGTGTAAACCGGTGCATAGCATGCTCCTTTCCAGCTGTTCTCTGACTGCAGTTTAATACCTGGGAAATGGCCGATAGTGCAGAGGTTTTTGTATGGGTTGTTGAAAAAAGGCATCCTGTGCAAAAAGGAAAGAAGACTTTGAAAGATAAATAATAAAAGATACAACATTATTATTGTTATATATATATATATATATATATATATATATATATATATATATATATACACTCAATGTCCATCTCCACCCCATCCGCATCTTCTGCGAGCAAGAAGAAAGGATTTTGGGTCAGTGACATATGTTAATTTCAATGTTATGTTCAGTGAATTAAGTTAAATTAATGTCTTAGTTTAGTTTTTGTGGACTGATAGAGATGTAATTGAAAAATTCTAGAGTAAGGAGATAATGATTATTTATAATGATGACAAAATATCAATACCAAACTAATATTGGTAAGGTCACTGGTTAAATTCCCATTTAATACATTTTTTTTATATGCACATATTATAAAAAAAAAAATGAATGTTAAAAAAGTATTTAATCTGAATTTAAGTAATTTATTATTTCTGCATATAGAGTGTGATTACCAATTTAAGAACCTGCCTGCTTAATTTCTTGCTTAATTAACATTCTAACTCATTTGTTTCATGGAAATTAAATTAAATTGAATTGTCAGTTGTATAGCTACTTTAAGGTTGTGAAATTGATTAAAGAACCAAAGCTAAATTAGTTATTAGTTATCTAAATAAAAAACAGACATGAAGTTAAAACAGTTAAAACAGACATGAAGTTGTTGGAAAATGATGTCTTTGATTGCAAATACATCATCTGCTACTTAAAGTTTTAAGATGTTTTTTTTTTTTTTTTTTGCGAAACAGTCATGGCCTAGTTTTTACTAGTGTACCTCATTTTTAGGGCACATACAGTACATTGTTTTGCAATTGTCATACAGTTTCAGAGTTTAAAATATTTAACAGTGCAGAGCAACAATAAAAATTAAATGTGACACATTTAGTGAGACAGTTTTATCCGTGGCATTAATTAGAGCAGTAGAGCAGCTTAACTCCTCTTGAACAGCTAACTGGACATATGATATGAGCCATCACCAAATGCATTTCAGGTTTGCATAGTAAGTGTTAATGCACTGGGTGTGTACTATTCCTACTTAGTGTAATTGGTAATTGTATAATTCATGTATAGTTTCATATCTTGCTCTGTCAGCTGTGTCTGCATTTAGATCCTCTGTTTCATCTTCAACTTGAAGCGG